>CANYBF010604586.1:0-10178 GCA_948192965.1 Dalechampia spathulata
TGCATTCTCGATCGTTAGGATTACTTCAAAGGACTAAGGAAGAGTTTTGGTAGGGTTTTAGGGTCTTTTAGCTTATGGAAGAAGGGAGAAAACTAAGGAAAACCGTAGGTTTCTAAGCCTTAAAAGTCAAATAAACGTCGCATACGGCCGTACGGAAATTGGTACGCCCGTACCGACCCAACCCTTCTGAGAAACCCAATTTTCTACGAGCAACCGTACGTCCGTACCCCCATTTGGTACGCCCTTACGCACTCAAGGTTACTGATAAACCTAAATTTCCTGCGAGCTTCCTAAATTCCTGCGAGCAACGGTACGACCGTACCACCATTTGGTACGCCCGTACGCTCACCAGGCCCTAAAATCCCTGTATTCCCCTGTCTCGTACGACCGTACGGCCAATCCGTACGCCCGTACCACTACCTAAAATCCCATAACATGCCTTTAGACACTCCTAACCCATCTGTAACAGTCACAAACTTCCCGCTAGCCCTAAACACACTTCCAACACGCCCTAAATCACATATATACGCCATCCCTCATCCAACCGAGAAGACACGCTTCTCAATAAGGCGATGACACATAGTCAAGCACATGAACACACATAGCACAATGCACAAAATACATTCATGAAACCATCAAAGCACATTCATTCTCATCACATACCACATAAACACATGCATTCGCATTATAACAACATCGCATCAGTTACATAAATACACCTGTACATACACATACACACAAACTACTAGGGTCCTAGACGCGAGTGTAACATCAATAATGTAAAAAATTCCAAATTCACAAAAATATAAATAACATAACTAAAAATTAAATTAAATTTTCTAACCTTTATTTCATTCATTAATTTTACTAGTAAATTCTAAATATTATAACAATTAAACCAAACAACTAAAACAAAACACTTACATTTATTTTTTAACTGTCTAATTTTTTCCTTTACATTCTCCTTACTTATTTCCATTTATACATATAGTTGGTTAAGGTTTTTCCTTTTTAAAAATTTATACTGAAATAGCCTAATAAAGTGATAAAGTGTTTATTTTAATTGTACTTTAAATAGTAAAAATTATATTGAAATTATCACTCTAAAAGATGATTTCTAGTGCATATAGAAAATTATGTCATAATTTGATGAGAGTAAAATCATATAATTTTACTATCTAAAGTATACTTGACATTATCACTCTAATAAACAATCAATGCAAAATTTTTTAAAAACATTATAAAAATAACTCATATTATATGGAAGAATTTTTTTAGATTTGTATTAGATTGGAAAATTATATTTACTTATGTATTATTTTAATTATTTATCTTATTTTATTATGTGATTTCCATATTAATGTGTGAAATCTTATTTTATTATTATTTTTACCTTTATATGTTAATATAGAGAAATTAAGAGATTTTTAGATTATAAATTGAAGTCAAAATGATTTCTAAGGAAATTACATGAGCTGTTACAATAACTTAAATTAACCAGGAGACTTAGAGAAGGAACAATTATTTGGCTTTGTTTAGGATAAAGGTTACTAAAATAAAATAAGGTAATGTAAAATTAAATATGTTATTTGGAAGAATTATTACACCCATAAATAGGGGCTAGTAGAATGTGTGTATAAGTTCTAAATAATGTACTAATGGTATAATATGTAATTTGAGGAAAAATGAACTTTAGCTTATATTAAGTTTCACACGCATAATCGGGTTAAACATGAAGACTAAATAGTACGTATTCGGGTCGAAGAGTATGATAGGATAGAATAATGTTTGGGGTAGAAACTAAGTTAAATATATGGATTAAAAATATTAAAGTTAAATGTGCTTGAAAGTGGAGGATGGGTGACCTCCCCGGGAAATGCACGATTTTCAATCGTGTAAGCTGTTTAGACGATTTAAGCTATGAAATCTTATCTAGAGTAAATCAGGGATTCTATTAAGCTATTTGCAGGTGTTCGAGATTGAAATATAGCTAAAGATATCAAAAAGGACATAAGTGGTATTAATGGAATTGTTTTAAGGGTAAAGTTGGAAATATGGAGAATTTGTAAGAGTAATCTTAGAAAGTCAAGTTTTAAGGATTGAATTGCTAATAATTAAAGTTGAGGGATTGATTTAAGATGTTTTAAAGTTTATGGAGGGACTTGTTTGGTAAAATTGAAAGTTATAAGGCTAAAGTGTGATTTCTCATAAATTTAAGGATTAAAGTGGTACTTTTTCCAACTTAAAGACTTATATTTATTATATTTATTAAATTAAGTGAGAAATAAGAGGAAAAAGAAGAGAAAAGTCAAAATTTTGGAGAGGAAAAAAAGAAGAAGGAGAAAATCATCTTAAGGTAATTCCTTAACCATTTTTTATGAAATTTTTTTAAAAATTTTCATAGAAAAAAGTAGTAATTTTCAATTCTCTATCATTTGGTATAAGTTTTACCTTAGGAAAGTTGAAGACTAAGTTGGTCAATGTAAGTGAGAGATTAGGGATTTTTGGTGATTTCTTGATTAAGGTAGATTTAAGTTGATTTTAAGGAAGAATAAGGTAGAATAACATGTATTTACTATGAATTAAGCATTTGATTGAACTAAAATTATGTGAAATGACTTTAATGGTGAATGAAGAATTAGGCCAAGCATGGGTTTTTATGGAAATGTAATTTAATTTGATTAAATGATGGATAATGGAAGGAAATTTGTTAAAATTAATAATTATAATAAGAAATATGAAAGAATGGAAGTGAAATGATGAAAATGTAAGCTTGTATATTCAGTTAAAGAAGGGTATGCGTATAAGTGAAGGCTTTGATGAGGAATGAATGTGCTTAGGTGTGAATTAGAATGAAAAATGATAATTTGAAGTGTTAGAAGAGAATTCTGGAAAAACCAATGTTATTTAAGAAAGGCATTTTGGCTATTATAGGTTTTCATGATATTTATCTTGTTTAAAGCCAAAAGTTTCTTGAATATCTCAAAGATAATTGGATTTTATCTCAATGGACACCTCCTTATACACCTCAACATAATGGTGTATCAGAAAGGAGGAATCAAACTTTATCAGATATGGTCTGTTCCATGATGAGCCTTGCAGAATTACCTAAATCATTTTGGGGCTATGCACTGGAGAGTGCTGTTCATGTTTTGAATAGAGTTTCATCTAAATCGGTTAAGGTTACACCATATGAGATGTGATATAACAAGAAACCTATCTTATTTTATTTTAAGGTTTGAGGTTGTCCTTCTTATTATGTTAAGAGGACAATGTGAGACAAGCTTGAGGCAAAGTCTAACAAATGCTATTTTGTGGGATATCCTAGGGAAACCATTGTTTCAAAGCATGTCATTTTCTTAGAGAAAGAATTTCTTCTAAAAGGAGACAGTGGGAGTAAAATTGAACTTGACGAAGTTCAATCACCATAAGATGAAGCAGATAAACCTATTGATCTTACTAATGTAGAATCAGAACCTATGGAAACACAAGCTCTCAAACACTCAACCAGAATAAGAACTATGCCTGAGAGGTATGGATTCCTTGTTCATGAGAATAAGGAAGTCTTATTAGTTGAGAATGATGAGCCCACAAACTATGATGAAGTTTTTAAAAGTTCAAAATGTGACTTATGGTTAAAGGCTATGAAGTTTGAAATGGATTCCTTGTCAGAGAACCAGGTGTGGACTCTGGTTGATCCACTTAAAGGGATTAAGCCCATTGGGTACAAGTGGGTCTTCAAAAAGAAGATAACACATGGATGGTAATGTGGATACCTATAAAGCTTGCTTGTTAGTAAAGGGTTATCTTTAAAAATAAGGAATTGATTATGATGAAACTTTCTTACCAATAGCTATGCTTAAATCCATAAGAATCTTACTTGCTATTGCTGCTTATTATAATTATAAAATATGAAAAATGGATGTGAAGGCAGCTTTCCTTAATGGAAATATGCTTCAGGAGGTGTATATGAAACAATCTGATGGTTTTACATCTGATGATGGTAATAAGGTATGCAAACTTCAAAGATCCATTTATGGATTAAAGCAAGCATCAAGGAGCTAGAGCATTCATTTTAATGAAGCGGTTATAGAATTTGGCTTCATTCAAAACATTGATGAACCATATGTTTACAAGAAGGATAGTGAGAGTGCAATTGCTTTCCTTGTGTTATATGTAGGTGACATATTACTCATTGGAAATGATATTTCATTTTTGCAGAGTGTTAAAGTTTGGTTATCCAAATAATTCTTCATGAAAGACCTTGGAGCAGCCGCTTATATTTTAGGTATAAGGATTTATAAAGATAGATCAAGAAGGCTTATTGGTCTTTCACAATCTACTTACATAGACAAGGTACTAAAGAGGTTTAGTATGGATCTTTCAAAGAAGGGTTACATTCCCATAGTGCATGGGAAATATCATTCTAAAGCATGGTGTCCTAAAATACAAGATGAAAAAGATCACATGACTAGGATTCCATATGCATCAGTAATTGGATCCATCATGTATGCTATGTTATATACTAAACTAGATGTGGCATTCTCTTTAAGTGTCATGAGTAGGTTCCAATCCAATTATAGAGAGGAACACTGGTTGGCTATCAAGAATATCCTCAGGTACTTAAGAAGAACTAAGGATATGTTCTTAGTTTATGGAGAAGGGGATTTATAATTAACTGGGTATACATATGCTAGTTTTCAATCTGATAAAGATGATTGCAAATCTCAATCAGGTTACATGTTCATGATGAATGGTGATGTAGTTGTTTGGAAGAGTTCTAAACAAGAGACCACAACAAATTCTACAATGGAGGTAGGGTACATAGTTGCATCGGATGTATCAAGGAGGTCGTGTGGATAAGAAAGTTCATTCATTAACTTGGTATGGTTCCCTATAATGCAGAAGTTATTCCTTTGTTTTATGATAACAATGGAGCGATAACCCAAGCAAAGGAGCCTAGGTCTCACCAAAAGAGCAAACATGTACTCAAGAGATACCATTTGATTAGAGAGATCATTGGTAGAGGAGAAATAAAGGTTAATAAAGTTCCCATAAAGTAGAATGTGGTAGACCCTCTCACTAAGGCATTGATATAGAGCAAGCACCATAGACATGTAACTTCCATAGGATTGAAGTTTATGTATGATTAGCTCTAGCACAGGAGGGAGTTTGTTAGTGTATGCTCTAGAGCATCAATAAAAGGCATTATTCATTATTCAGTGTACTTGAACGGTTATTAACTTAATAATGAATTTCAAGATATTGGAAACAAGGGAATTCATAAAGAGTTTATGAAATGAGATTCTTATTGTATGCAAATGTTCAATATCTAAATTATCCCTGATCAATGTATTATTAAGAATGGATATTATTAATACGATTAAGATCAGCACATGTTATACTTCCTTATGGGATGATTCTCATTCATCATGACAAGAGTTGTCTAAAGTGAACATGCAGATGAGCAGTTTAGGACTGACTCATTGAAGACCTTGCCAGTGAGATTTCATAAGGATGATTAATCTATGTCTATAAAATATATCTCACTTATATTAATAGTGCAAGTATCCTTAAGACTTAAGATAACAAGGTTATCTTAATTATGGATCACTATACTCCTATGCTTTATTCCTCCTTAGGAGGCATTCATAGCTTGGAGGTTAGTCCTCCTAGCTTGGAGGTTAGATATAGTGTGAAGTAGGTGAAAGTATTTTTATTATCAATAAAGGATTCACCACCCCAGAATAAATGTAGGGGTTTTTTTCTCATTGATTCATGTAATATTCTTTATTCAAGAATCTCTAATCAGAGTAGAATGCCTATTGATGAATGAGTTTAATAATGGCATTTTGGGAATAAATAATATGGTACATATAACATCAAATTTAGGGCATGATCTAACACACTTGATTATGCATTAAGTTGACATTAATCCATACTCAAACCTAGATGCAATAGTGGATGGTGAAAGGAGTTTATTGTATGGAATATAATATGGAAAGGTTATAGTCAAACTAATGACCTCTTGATGTTTGGGTAGTCATGATGTGTTACTAGACACCACTCTTGATTTACATATGATGTTATTAAATGAAGTTTAATAATATGTTCATATGTTGCTAACATGTCAAGAACCCAAAAGGTCACACACTAAAAGTAAGAGGAATGATAACCACAAGTGGATATTGATAAAATAATGTTTTGTGGCTATAGGATAACCTAGACCTTTCATATTCATTTGAAAGAGAATGAAAAGATCTTCAATTTGATACCAAGATCACTTAAATCTGATAAGTAGAACTCAAGATACAAGTCATTTAAGTTAACATGTTCTATATGCATGGTACATACCGAATTGGACGAAATTAAATGACTTAATGGATAATATGTGATTGTCACATAACTTATTCATGTATGATGAATTAAAAGGAAATGCACATGATTATCATATCCTTCTCTAGGAATTTTAAGTCATGCATATGCAAGTCACATGCCTGAAGAATGTGACATGCACATGCATATGACTTAAAGTAACCTAAAAACCTAATTAAGTTTTTATAAGTTATCTAGTACAACTTTTACGATTACAGAATAAGGAATTTTGGTTGCCTCCTTCCTCCATTGTTCCAAGCCACTCAAAGCTCAAGAACAAGAAGAACAATTCTGCTTTTAATAGAAGATCAAGAAGAAAAATTGAATTTACTTCTTATTCTTCATCCATTCCTCTTTTATTTTATTTTACTAGTCTCTGAACAAAACAAGTAATATTGATTACTAATCATTCTCATTTCTTGTGTGGATGGTTTGTAGATCCTCTAAGTTGGGGATTGAAAAGTTTGTTACAACTTTTATGATGGATAAGAAAGAAGGAGATTTGCATAAAAGTAAGTTTTTGATCTCTTCTTTGATGAACTTCTCTGTTGTTGATGTATTCCATGTATGGTATTGCCAGATCCGATGAAATCACATGTTTTAAAAAGTTTTAAATTATATCTTTCACTGCTAAACATGTTTTCATAAACCAATAGTAACATGCATATATTCTTATGCATTTTCATAAAAAAAATTCAATTTATGATAAATTGTAGCCATCTTATAGAGTGTTGACATAGATAAGGGAGATATTTAGCCAAAGATTAGTAGCAGAGGGCACCTCATGGGCAATAGTACCATCACATGTACTCTTGCTATATTGGGAGGAGTTTAAGGTAATAAGTTATTATTGAATGGTTTTAATGAATTTATTACTAATTTAATGAAAATGTTTAATTTTTTTATAGAAAGAATTTTATTGGAATAAGACAAAATTTTGTGTTGAAGTTATATACCAGGTTTGGAGGAAAAAAGCATCAGTAAAGTAACCATTATCATTTTAAATTTAATGTATAATATAAAATTTATGGAACTATATTTCCATTAACGCTTACAAATTTGGTTTAACAGGTATAGAGATATGATGAACAAATTTAGAGCTAAGAAAAACCAATATGTTTTTTATGTTAGTTAATGAAAAACATGTTTAACAGCAAAAGATGTAATTTAAAATTTTTAAAACATGTCATTTCATTGGATTTAGCAATTCTATACATCGAAAACATCAAACACAGAAAAGATTATATAAGGAGAGACTGAAAATTTGCTTATAAGTCAATCTCCTTCTTTCTTTGTCCTTCTAAAAAGTTGTATAAAAATTTTCAATCCCCAAGGATAGAGGATCTCCAAACTATCCATACAAGTTAAGAAAATGATTAGTAATCAATTTACTAGTTTTGTTTAGAGACTAGTAAAATAAAACATAAAAGAGAATGGATGGAGAATAATAATTGAATTCAACTTTCTTCTTGATGTTCAATCAAAAACTAATTATTTCCCCTTATTCTTGTGCTTCAAAAATCTTAGAAACCAGAAGGAGAAGAGAGGCAGCTGAAATATGCTTTTATCACTCAATATGTTTTCACCAAAACATAATCATATAACCCTAATTAGGTTTAGGTTATGATAAATCAAGTCATGTGCATATCACATGCTTCTGGCATATGATTGCATGTGACTGACTTAAATCTCCTTCTTGAAGCACATGGCAATCATGTGAACTTCCACTTAATTCATCATACATGAATAAGTTATGTGACATTCACATTTTGACCATTAAGTCAATACATTCTGTCAAAAACCTGTGTATACCATGCATGTATAACATGTCATCTTAAATCACTTATATCTTGAGTTATACTTATCAAATTTCAGTGATCTTGGTATCAAATCAAAGCTATTTTCATGCTATTTCTAATGAACATGAAAAATCTAGGTTATCTTATAACCATAAAACATTTACATTATCAACATCCATTTATGATTATCATTCCCTTACTTTTAGTGTGCTACGATTTAGGTTCCTGGTATGTTGGCAAGATATGAATCTATTATCAACTTCATTTAATAACATCATATATAAATCATGAGTGGTGTCTAGTCACATATCATAACTAGCCAAATGTCAAGGGGTCATTAATTTGACTATAACCCTTCTATATCAGATTCCATACAATAAACTCCTTTCACCATTCACTATCGCATTCAAGTTTGAGTATAGATTAATGTCAACTCAATGCATAATCAAGTGTGTTAGATCATACCCTAAATTTGATGTTTCATGTACCGTAATCTTTATTTCCAAAATTCTCTTATGAAACTCATTAATCAATAAGCATGTTACTCTAGCTAGAGATTCTTGAATAAAGAATATTATATGAATCAATGAGATAAAACCCCTACATTTAATCTGGGGTGGTGAATCCTTTATTGATAAAAAAAATACCTTCAACTAGTTCACACTATATCCAACCTCTAAGTTGTGAATGCCTTCTATGGAGGAATAAAACAGAAAGTCAAAAAATAGTGATCCATAATTAAGATAACCTTATTATCTCAAGTATTAAGGATACTTGCACTACTAATATGAATGATATATGTTTCATAGACATAGATCAATTGTCCATATGAAATCTCACTGGTAAGGCCTCCAATGAGTCAGTCCTATACTACTCATCCACATGTTCACTTTAGATAACTCTTATCATAATGAATGAGAATCATGCCTAAAATGAAGTATAACATGTGTTGATCTTAACTGCATTAATAATATCCATTCTTATTAATACATTGATAAGGGATAATTTAGATATTGAACATTTTCATATAATAAGAATCTCATTTCATAAATTCTTTATGAATTCCTTTGTACTATTCCAATATCTTAGAATTCATTATTTAGTTAATAACCTTTCAAGTAAACTAAATAATGAATAGTGCCTTTTATTGATAAATCATTGTCGTACCCTAATTTTGGATCGGCTTGACTCAGATCAGGTTCGGGATGATTTTGGACCATTTTGGGTTGGTCTTGGGCCATTCCAAACTGATTCAGATAACTTCGGACCGTTCTGGGCCAACTCTGGCCCATTTTAGGACGACACACGCCGCGTATGTTTTAGCCCCACCGCATATGTGCAAACATACGCGATCGCGTATGTTTTTAAGGTTTAGCATATGTGGACATACGCGATCACGTATGTTTTAGGGTTTCGCATATGTTGACATACGCGATCGCGTATGTCTCCGGTGCAGTAAATTTAAAAGCTTAGGAACTCCATTATGACGGGGGTGGGCACTTAGAGAGGCGGGATTAGAGTTTTCTGACGGCTGGAAAACACTCCTAAACCTAATTTTGATTAATCTAAGCAACTCGGATTAAAATCAATTCACAAAATCACTTAGATTAGGTGGTTTTCAATCCCTAACGCTTGGAATTGGATTTTCTCATCCCTTTACTTGGAGCTAAGGAGAATCTACAAGAGGTATATCAATCCGTTACTTTTTATATTGCTTTTTACGTGTTCTTTCATCACCAAACAGATCGGCGCAAATTTCCTGGAGGTAGTTGAGCATCCGACCTGGTTGGCCAACATAGTACCGGTAGCCAAGAAGGATGGGAGAGTCCAGGTTTGTGTTGACTACAGGGACTTGAACAAGGCATCACCGAAGGATGACTTCCCTTTGCCTCATATTGATGTTTTGGTGGACAGTGCGGCAGCCAGCGCTATGCAGTCCTTCACTGATGGGTTTTCTGGGTACAATCAGATTTTGATGGCATCTGGGGATAAGATCAAGACAGC
>CANYBF010604689.1:0-18156 GCA_948192965.1 Dalechampia spathulata
TGTTAGAGCTTTATAACCGCTCTGATACCATGTAGAAATCTATGAAAAAATAAAATTCATAGTTGTATATTGTATTTAGAGTATTGGCATACGTATATATACAAGTAACTTGGGTATTAATGTTGCCTAAATAAAATGGGCCTCTTAAGGCCTTGGACAGAATGCAGTGATAGAAACGCTGCGTTTTACATTAAACCCTTTGGCTCCAATTGATCAAACGACCACGTATTTGTGAACGTCCCTTCAGTTTCATTCTAGGGTTGCCTTCTTTATCACGCGTCTGTTCCTCTGTCACAAGCAGACTGTTAACCTCCCACGTCTCTGTCTCTTCCATTCACCTGAGACTCTCCCACGTCTCTGCCTCTTTCATTTCCCACGACTCTGTCTCTTTCATTCACTCGAGACTCCTTCTTCCTTATCGATTTCCCTGGTTGCTCTCCTTTACAGATGATACTTTCATCTTCCTTAACCATTTCTTCACATTCAAGTAATCATTCTATAAAAATATAAAATTATGTCAACAATTTCACTCTCGTAGAAGAGATGTACCAATTATTTTTGCATAATAAAAGAGTTGCTAACATAACTGTTCATATAAAAAACTAGTTGTTAACATAATTAAATGAATGGTAAAAGAGAATAAAACATTCATACCAATCAAACATCATATATTTAATTACATCATTATCTCAAAATAGGAATTAGAGGCAAATAATATTCAATTATATATCCTAACATCAATGTATCAGCACAATTAAGAAATAAATCATGTTATAATTTTATCTTAAAAAAATATGTTAACAATTATTTTTTCCAATAAAGAGTTACGTCGAAAACTCTTTCATAACAAAAGAGTATTCAACATAATGAATCAACAAAAATATAATAAAACAAAAAAGACATAAGATTTATAGAATATTAATTAAGCATTGATTATTATACATAACACAAAATAAATGAAATGAGGAAGGAGAGAAAGAAGAATGGAAATCAAATAGATTATTTTATTAATTTATGATTTCAACCTCTTTATTTTAGATTGAACGAAGATGGTTACTAATTCATAAATCATCTCATCAAATCAAATTACAAGATTAAAAGAAAAACAAGTCCACATGTAAGCGCGTGGTTTCTGCCGCCTCCCAGAGCGAGGTTTGCGAGGCTCAAGGACTGACGAAGCACTTGGAACAAAAAGTGCATACTTCCTGATGGGCTACCTCGAGGAATAATATGAACTCAAAAGAATTGCAAGGGAGTCGCTATTGGATGGTTCCAGATTGATTCAACCGACCCATAGCATGAGTGCTAAGTTAAACCCTTTAGAGATGGGTTCAGGTGGTAAAGATCTATTTTTATGAGTTTCTAAAATTGATTTTACGATTATAGTAGGAGTTAATTGTCCTACAGAGACAAGTAAGTAAGCGTGTAATCGTAAGCACACAACGTAACATGTTATAGCAAGTAGAATGACATATAATGCTACATGGCATTTGGATGACATGGTATATGTATGATATGTGAAGTGATGACATAGTAAATGACATAGCATATGCATGACATGACATAATGGTGACATAGAAAAATGACATGGTATAGTGATGTGTGTGAGATAGCATTTGACATGGCATTTGATGTGGTAGGCAACATGGCATGTGATGTGGCATGTAATGTGGCATGATAAAATGACATATGATATGGCATAACATAATGGCATACAATATAGCATGATATAATGGCGTATGATATGGTATATGTAATGACATGACATATGTATGACATGATATAATTGTGTGTGATGTGGCATGTGACATGACATGTGACATAGCATGGTAACGTGGCATATATATTTTAGCAAATATAATAAAATCATCCACAAAATAAAATCCTTAAGAAAAGGCCGGTAAAAGGGAATCGAGGAAATAGGGGATACACGTGAGATTTAATGCTAAATCCTAAAAATGGGGGAATAAAGCTATTCTATTACATAAAATCTTCATGTATACAATATTCCAGGACATTAAGTAATGTCTCCACCTCCTCGAAAAAATTTCCACCTCGGGTAGCACGAGCCAAAAATGCATGAGTGAAAATGTAAATAAAAAAATAAAATCATTAGTATAAACAAAATTTAGGACTTGATCGATTAATTCTATGCCATGTGAAAGCAGTCTGATTAATTATATGGCAACAATCATGCAACAATGAATTAACATGAGTTGGATTGTGAAAATTAAATAAATAAGAATAATTTTAGGCAAAATTATTATTGATCAATCATGACACAACGAATCGAGAGTCACTAACATCACACAAACAACAATTGGAGATAACACTCAACCGATCAAAGTCAATCCTATCGAATATCACAATTTCACGAGTCAAATAAGCATTTAATCAAGAAAAATTAATTTTGAGGTCAAAATTAATTAAATGTAATTAATTTATGATGAAATCAATTCGCTTGAGCTACTATGAAGCATCAAATGCTACTGAAAACATCAAATCAGGTCAAAACTAGGTGAAAAATGTAATTTTCTGGCAAAAATACAGGCTATATGCATAGCATGTAGTGCTATATACGTAGCATATAGCCTACATGCTGCGCACATAGTGCTATGTGCTATGCATGTAGTAGAAAATTTTAAGAAAAATCATATTTTTTAGTAAAAACGTGATCCAAACTCAAATCCCAGCAACTTTAATGAACATAGTAGATCATTTTAAGCATCGATAAGTGGTTAAATCACAAGTAAATCAAGTAAATAAGAATTTAACTTGAAGAATTAATTTTAAGGCTAAAATTAATTAGATCTAGATAATATATAATAGATCTAGAACATTAGAACTATGGTAAAGCCTCTAATGTTACTAGAATCATCAGATTGGGTGAAGAAACGAGCAAAAATGGAAGAAAAATGGGATTTTTTGAAAATTTTAGAGGCTATATTTGTAGCATATAGGCTATATGCTGCACACATATCACTATATGTGGTGCATATAGTGTGCAGAAATAGTAGAAAATTGAGTTTTTAGGCAAAAATGCAAGATCCAAGCTAGATCTAAGCAGTTCTAAGGTAGAAACAAATTGTTTTGATTACAAATAAGTATTAACAATCATCAAACAAGCAAGATTGAAATCAATCCTCAAGAAATAACCTAAAAATGATAGATCCACAGCAAAAACCATAAGAAAATGGAGAGAAAATAGGTATTTAACTCACCACAGTAGGTTCTCCTTGTAGATCTTGATTCCAAACATGTTTAGGGACCTAACTAATGTTAGTTAGTCTCTAAAAACCTCTATTGATTACTTAATTAAGTGTTTAATTAAGTAAGAGTGAATTTTGACAGAGTTTAGGGGTATCTCTTCAATTTTCAAACCATTTTCTCATACCAAGAGGCTCATATTTATAGTGGGAGGCCTTAAGGTTCGGGAAATCACATTAGCAATATGAGATTTTGAAAATTTTTAAGCTACGTGCGTGACACATAGTGTTATGCACGTCGTACATAGCCTATATGTGTGGCATGTAGTGCTACATGCCACACACATAGCAAATTTGACCTGATGGGTGGGACCCGATGTAAGCACATCGGAATGTGTGTCATATGTCCAATAAGCATCATTTGTTGTCCTAAAATATTGTATAATATGAAGCATATTAGATTTGGCCTGGAAAAGACCACCGACCAAACGTCTTTTTTGCTATATGCGTGGTATGTATTGCTACATGCCATGTACATAGCATTTTACATGCTATGTGTTCTACCCTCCTCGAGTAAAATGTAACATGCTTCACATGTCCAGAATACTCAAAAGAAGTTCAAAAGCATGTGTGTAAACTAGGGTCGACATCGGGGGCCTGTACCGAGCCAAATCGATAAAAACATGAAATTACAGCACGTGGATAAAAAGTCAGGGTCAACATTACAATCATTATGCATTTATATCAAGCAATTTAAAACAATCAACACATCACATAATATCATAATAAAAAAGTTACATTAATAATGTTCATGATATAAAGTTGTGTCAGCTACTTTATTGACTTTCAATGAAGTCTTCAAATTCATAATAATTCTTTACCCTCTTTGCATGAATATTTAAAAGAAAATGAGAAAAATAGAAAAGATACCCACAAAATTAACCTATTTAAGTTTTAAATTGATGAATTCTTCAAAATACTTTCAAAATCTTCAAATCTATTCAAAAATATTTTTTTAGAAAATATTTGTTAAATATTTTTAATTTTTTAAAAATATTACTAAATATAAAGATTTTTGAAAATCACTTTTAAATAATTTTTAATTTTTTTAGAAAATAAAATTTTAAATAATAAAAAACTTTCGAATCCAAATTATTTTAAAGAAAATAATTTTAGATTTAACTAAATAGTTAAGGAAATATTAAATATTATATTTTTTCACTATCTCCCTTATCCAAAACAAATCTATTTCCTTGGAAAATTAAGGGCTCAAAAAATCCTTTACCTTTTCATGAAACGTTACCAACACAAATAATTTTATTAAAACTCAAATTTTGAGGAAACATTAGAAAATTTTGATTCTTCCAAAAGATTGATAATAGCTTCAGTAAATAAAAAGGTCCGATAAAAAATAAATGTTAATAATAATTTTATTTTATATTAAATTAAAATTATTATATTATAATATCAATTATTTTAGTAAATTAATATATTCATAATTACTTGATTTTAATATTTTTCATTTTTATCAAAAAAAGATAATATCAAATAATAAATATAAAAATTTTATTATTATTAGAAATGTATAATAACTTACATGAAAATCAATATTCTAATTAATTTCTTATAGTAATTTTATGTATATTTATATTTTATTTTTCACTCTATTTTAATTTTTTATATTTCATTTTACATCATATTTCTAATATATTATATTTATATTATCATCAATTAATTAATTATATTTTAATTTTTGAATTTGAAATAATTTAAATAAATATAGTTCTTTATAATATAGAATAAAATAGGTTGAATATATATAATGTAGAAATTATATTTTAATTCAAATAAAAAATTATCTTATATCTATAAATTTAATAGAAGATAAAATATAATTTATTTCATTAATTATTATTTTATCGTTATAAAAATATTTTATAATTGCAATGTATAAGAATATATTTGATTTATCATTGATTATATTTCATTTTGCCCAAAAAATAAGTGTTATGAATAATATTTTTTATAAACATAGGATGTATATAATTAATCAAATATTTATAATATAATAATTGATATTATACGTATTTATTTTAAATTTATTATATTAATTTAATTATATTATCATTACTATATAATATTAATATTCGTTACTAACTTTTGATATGAATTATCATACATCAATTTTGTAAATTACCAAATATGGTTATTATTTTCTAATTAACTAAATTATAGATATATAGTTGCTATTCAATTTTAAATGGAATTCATATTTACTAATAAAAATTTAAATATATTAACCATTTTTATATATTTATTGCATATTAGTTTTTTTATTTAACTCGTTAATAACAACTTCATTTATTTAACATGAAATAAAAAATTATTATTAAATTTATATTCATTATTTTTAATTATTGGAAAGATAATAATAATAATAATAATAATAGTGATGATAATTTATTTAACAATACGAATATACTATCCAAAACTATTAAATAACTTATTAATAAATATAAAACTATTAAATAACTTATTAATAAATATAATATAATTCTTGATATCAAAATTGAATATAACATTAAATATTTAGCATTAAATTCAATTTAATCAAATATAATATGAATAAGTTTAAAATTGATAATTATTTTTTAAAATTAATTAATGATATTACATTAATTTAATTTAATTAATTATAACAAAACTTCCAGTTTGATTTGAAAGAAAATTCAGTATTTATTATGAGTTAGAATTATTTTAGATAAAAATTAATATTTATTTAAAATTAAAATATTTTATTGACTTATTCTTATTTTTGACAAAAATTAGTATTTTATATTTGAATAAAAAAATTTTAGATAAAAAATTAATATTTATGTAAAAAATAAATTTTTATTAATTTATTTGTATATTATATTTTTTAAAAGAAAGATAATTTTATTTTATTTTATGTATTTTCCACCGTTACATTAATATAGTTAAGAGGTAGATAGTGATGGAAAAATTTACGTGTAAATGAGAGGAAGCTGTTGTAGTCCGCACGTTCACTCACAATGTGTTACATGCTAAAGCATTTTCCTTGTTTTGTCCTGCTCCCGTATGAAATTTTTTCCTTAATTATTATTTGATATCTAATATCATAATACTAAGAATAATTCCTTAGAATAATAAATTATTGAAATTAATTAATTTGAATCGAAGTATAATAGAATTTTTGAAGAATTTCAATATTAATAACTTTATATAATATTTGAAATGCGATTTAAATTGTACAAATACTATTTATGTATGAAATATTAATAGAAACATTTTATGAATATTAGGTGTAATTGATAGTTTTTATTTTCTATTTTTATTAATGTTTATGTCATCATTATACAGTATAATAATAATATGAAATAATGATTTCAATACTTAATACTATTTTCCATATAATTGTGTGGGATATTAGATGAAGGTATGTTTTTGGTAAATAATATTCAGAGTTAATTATTGTGATATCCCATGTGCCAAAATCATATGTTGTCCTTAGTAGAATGTGATATATATATATATATATATATATATATATATAGACAAAATACACAACTCAATTCAAGTCCTAATCTTAGCTAATGGCCACCACAAGAGTCAAATTGAGAAACACTCCGCTTATAAACAACAACCTCATTTAATCAATCCATATACGCCCACGTAGGATGCTAAAATGGATCTAATTCACTCATGTCTATTCATATCAAATCCAAATTTGAATATACTTAGAAATTTAATTTAATAAAAATTTACTTAAATTTGTTTAATCAATTTATTTTACTCAATGAAAAGTTTGTAGACTAATTTGTTAATTTCTATAAAAATAATTTGATTCTAGATATATAATTTATAAATTTATAATCATATAAATATAAGAAAATATTTTTAAATTTAATCATTAATATAAAATCATAAATATTCATAAAATATTATACTTTTATTTTATCAATGGTTCTCTTACTTTTTTAGATAAAATAGTGAATAATTTATTCTATAGTTTATATTGATTAGACTCATTTAAGCTTCAATTAAACTCATTTAAATTCATGATACATTAAAAATTTTGAGAAACTTAATCCAAACTCGCTTAATTATAAATAAATCAAACTTAAATAAGATAAATTTTAATTTAATTTAATTTATACTCAATTAAATTAGATCTAAATATATTACAAGATGGATCTTACGTGACACATTATCATTCTAGCTTCTATAGGAATCATAAAAAGAATTGACCTTGAGAATTCAACGATTTCTATATCTCCTATATATATATATTATTTAAAATTTTGGATTAATTTATTTAAATATAAAAAGAGAATATCTACATTATTATCCAAATATAAATTTTTGATTCATTGATATGATAAAAAAAATAAATTAACATTTATAATTTAAAGAATCTAGATTTAGATTCTGAAAATGAAAAAATAATAATTATTGTTATATAATCATTTTCAGAATCAATAATTGTGGATAATTATGGATATAAATTTTAACTTTATATAGTGAATGCGTCAAAAGAAAAATCATTCAAAAATTATTAGTCAAAGAATGAACTTTTATAGCGATGTCAGGACGCGTGCTACTTTGTTTGTTTGTGTTTGCCGGCGAGTGAAAAACGAAAACGACGCAGTTTTCTTGTTTTGTTTTTCTCCTCTTGTCCAGGCATTTTCGTAACTTAATTCCAAAATTATACATTAATGATTTTGACGTCTAAAAATACATTCTCAATTCAAAAGTTAATTAAATATAAAAAAAATTATTTAAACTATATTATATTTATATTTTATTAATATACTAATATTTTATAAATTCTATTTTATATCTTACATAAAAATATTTAAAATTAATTGAAAATATAAATAATCTAATATCGATGAATTATAAAATAGAAGTATTTTTTTCTAAAAATAAAAAATATCAAAATATAAATACTGAATCTTCCTTCAATTTAACAAAATAAATAAATAATTAAACTATTTTATAAGAATAGATATTAGATGATTTTAAATTGTATAAAGCTATGTATAATAAGAAGGGAATAAATTCCATTTATGGGAAAAAACATATAATTATATATCATTATCAAAAACTAAAGAAAAAGGGGAGAAAGTCATACGTAGATAATACGTCATGTATTATTACAAATAAAATATACATAAGATTTAGCACGCATGTTCTAAAGCAATCATTACTTAATAATAATAATAATAATAATAATAATAATAATCTTTTGATAATGATTAGCTGTAAATCATTTCTTAATTAAATTGATCAATTGCACGAGTGGGTCTAATCTAATCAAGTGCCTCAGTCACATAAAGTGGTGGTTCATACTTTTCATTCATTATTTAATATTAACTTATTATATCCTGATTTCATTATTAATTAATTATATTTTACAAATTGTGTAAAATCTCTTCCTTTCTTTACACACCACCACACGAAGTAGTAGTGGCTGTCCCCAGCAGCCTTTTGTATATCTATCTATATAAATTTAATTTCATTGATATTAATTTTTATATATAATAAATTCATAAATTATTGATATTATATTATTCCTTTAATATTCAAAAGAATTATATAAATATTATTTTATCTTATAAATTTTTAAAAACATAGATGTTAAAATTGAATTCTCAAACTTTTAAAAGATAAAAGAGAAATAATTTAAAATTAAAATATTAATAAAAAATAAGATGAAATTGAATATAGATAGATATATATATATATATACACACACACATATATATGACGAAAAAAAGTGAGTCAAAGTTTAGTTAATTTGATAAAAATATGAAAAGCTTTCTCCTAATCTAAGTATTAAAGTATAGTATATGGTACGATCAAAAGCCATTATTATTATATTATCATTATCATTATCATTAATATTAATAATAATGTTTAGAAGACAAAAGGGCATTATTATTAATAATGCTCCACCACCACGCCCACCATTTTACTGTTCTATCTCTGCCCACCACTCTCTCTGGCCATATTCATTTTTTACTATAAAATTATTTTAAATAATTCATTTTTCATATTCATTTTTTTGATGTATCAAATAAAAAAAATATTTAGAACACTTTTATTTACTATTCCAATCTTAACTCTTTTAATTAATGAAAATTAAAATAATTATTTTAGTTTATTATGAAGTATCCAATTAATTAAATTAATAAAAAATCATCATTTTTAACAAACTAATATGAGAGAAAAAATTTGGATAAAATAATCAACTTATGAGTTTTGAGACTTTAAAATTATAATTAGTAAAAACTTTAAATTTAAATTAATTGAATTTCGAAAATATGTTAAATTGAGTATACAATACTAAAATAGTCTTTGCAAAAATTATTTATAATTTTAAATTAATTTACAGAAATCATATACAATTTTTTTCTTAAAATAATATATACACAAAATGGTTATTTTGTATTTTAACAATAATAATAATTAATAGTTAATAAATGCACATAATAAAATAATATTAAAAAAATAGCAAAAAAATTAATTTTTAGATTAGTTAATGTGATAAACAGAACTACCCTACAAGTAATAAAAAAAACCATAAAGTAGTGTCATACAGTGAAGAAAGGCTAATGAAACGGCGAAACGTGTTGTCTTCCCAAGTGTAATACCGATGGACGTGGAGAATTTTCTATCCAATCAGCTTTCACGTGTTCTTTCGTATTTCAATAGGGTACGGTTTGATTTATGGATAGAAAATTTTTTGATTTTTAAAATTTAATTTAATTGGGAATTGATTTTATAACTTTTGAATCTTTATCTTTATCTTTATCTTGATTCAGTTTGATTTTCGAGTTTTTACTTATTTATTTTGATTTTTGAATTAAAAATTTAAATATTTTTTAAATTATAATCGAAAAGTTATTTATCAAAAAATTTTAAATTAAATTCTGATTTAATTGGATAATTTTTTATTTATTGGAACTATGCTCCCCTTATTTCAAATAATGTTATAATTAAAATTTATTGGTTTCTTTTAACAAAAAAACAAATTTCATACTTTATTTATGTTATTTTAATTATGGGAGGCTAAATGATGAATTCATAGAAGTTGGAGAGACAGATCATATCTTTTTTAAAATGAAAATAAATCGATAAAACAATTTAACTATAAATATTTTAATTTGATCTAATTTGATAATTTAAAAATAAAATTTTAATAAAATAACATAAAAATAAAGCAAATGAAACCAACTTTAATTGAATTTAATTTTAGAAAATTAAATCAATTTATAAATTGGGTTGAATTTTAAAAACTGATAATGGGTAAGCCCTACAAATTAAAGAATTATTGAATTAATTAGGTTTATATTGTTGGTAAGCTGGATGAGTAAGCAACTCATAAAGATGTAATTTGTAGTTTGAAAAATTCTAAATTCATATTTATGGCATTGACATAATGAATTAGATTATACATTACAGAGTCGAGATGAATATTTGGATTTCTAGACATAATCAGATGCTCGAATCCATTCCCTTTGTTAAATGCTCTTTTATTCAATATATATTTATTGAAATTTGAATTTTAAGTGTTTTGTTATAATTATGGATTATGGATTATTGAATATTTTTATAGTAAAAAATTACATGAAAATCAATTTTTTAATACATATTATTCTATTTTTATTGTTTAAGTGAAGATTTCAAGTTAAAAGAAAATGTTTTCAAATATTATGATATATCATATCATAATATATTAATTTTTATTAAAAAAAATTCTATTTAAAATTAAATATAAAAATAATTTTTACCTACCTAAAATAAATATAAAAAATTAAATAATAATATTTTAATTATAAAAATGAATTTCTATATAATTTTATATAAAATACTAATAATTTAATTTCTAAAAATTTATTTTCCATAACCTAATTTTTATATAAAGTAATTTTAGCACAAAATTAATTTTATTTGATAATTTTAACATAAATACTAATATTTATTTAACTTATCTAAATATATATTATATGAATTTAATATTAAATAAAATATTAAGTTTTGTTATAATTACATTTTAACATAAACATTAATATTTACTTAACATAAATAATAAATCAAATAATTTATATTGATGTATATTATTATTAATTGATTTTAAAAAATATTTACTTTTTATGAAAATTAAAATATGATTAATGGCATATCAGATTTATTTATTATATATTCTTTAATTGTATATTTATCAAGTAAAGAGAATGAATTAAAATATTTAATGATAATAAAAGAATGATTAATGAAAATAAGTTACATTTTTTATTAAATATATAAATGGAAAATAATTGTATATTTAAATTAAAATATAATTTTTATATATCAAGTGTATTTTATTTTAAATTATGAATGATCTTATTTATTTAACATTTTTAAATTCTATATTAAAATATAATTTATTAATTAATTGATGATAATATAAATATAAAATATCATAATTATAATATGAAACAAAATATAATCAAAATAATTTTAATTAAAATAAAAATATAATAAAACTAAGATAGAGTAAACAATTATTTATGTATGTAAGTTAATATAAATTTTAATCTAAATAATAACAAAACTTAATGATAGAATTTTAAATGATATTTATAATGATAAAATTTTAAAATGATAAAAATCTTATTATAAAAAAAATATAATAATAAGATTTTATTTAGGTTAAGATCATATATTACAATAGAATTTTAAATAATATGTATAATAATAAAATTTTATCAGGATAAAAATTATATATTATACTAGAATTTTAAATAATAGGTATAGTAATAATATTTTATTAGAATTAAAAAATTATTATAAAAAATAACATAAGTAATCAATCAAATAATTAATACTTATACATAATGCATGTAACAAAACTTTATTGTCATTAAAATGATATTACCAAATCTTAAACATTTTAATTATACTTAAATTATATTATCAAGAAGTAGAATCTAAAGGGATTAAAAAAATTATTAAATAATTAAGATGGCTTGAATAAACTAACACATAGTATATCAATTTAGATATCATAATTAACTTGAATTCAGCCAAATGAGTGGGATTTGCCTATCTTTGTTTAATGGGAATTTTGAAAAGTGTAAAAAATTTTATGAAAAGTTGACTTTTTAAAAGAAAATAATGAATTTTTAAAATATTTATAAAAACAATAGTTTTCAATTTTAATATAAATTTATTATGAATTATTGAAAGTTTTATTATAAATGTACCATAAAAAATCATTATTTTATAAAATGTCAAAAGTAATATAATATTATCTTAAAATATGAAATAAAATTGGTCTTTTTTATAATTATTATTTTTAAAAAATCTTTTTAACATTTCTATAAATTAAACTAAACTTGTTTAAATCTTAAAAATGTTATTTCTATAAAAAATTTTCAAAAATTTTGATATTTTTAAATTTTCAAAAAGATATAACATTTTTACAAATTTTTTTTATATTTTTGATAAATTTAAAAATCCCCTGATTTAATTTATAAATTGGATTGATGAAAAGGTGATATTATGTTATTCTTTTTTTGAATAATAATTTGCATGTGTGATAATAAAGGCTCGAACTTAAACCTTTTAGATTTTTTAAACAACACTCATATTATTAGACTATAAAATATTCTTATATGATGTAATTAAAGGATTGTTAATTTTTAATAAATTGTATATTTTGATATAGCATATATGATATATATATATCATTCTAAATTGATATATTCATACCTTAATAAATCATTTGATTATAAAAAGATTAAATTAATAAATTTGATTAATTGATGTTAAGTTCTTTTTTTATATCTAAAATGAATTGCATAATATTCTTAGTTTTATATCAAATTTCAATTTTAACTTAATAACTATTTATTTCATCATTTTAATTATACATCTTTTTTTATGCTCCAAAGAATGTACATAAAAGAAACAAACTTATTTTATAATTTGTTTGATTCTATAAAATTTATAAATACATGAAATTTAAATTCAATAAAATTTCAAAACTTTTTGATTTTATTGAAAATGTGAAATGCATTCATTTTAATAGTTTTCTCATAATAAATTATGATATATTACATATTTTCATGAATATAAAAATGAAGAAATTTAAAAAATCTATCTTCTAAATGGAATTTCAAATCCAGTTTCTATCAAAATGAAAACATTGAAATTTATAAAAAAAAAAATTCAATATTTCATTAATTATTTCATGTTTTATAATGAAATAATGAAAAATGAAATTAAAAATAAGAAGGATATGCTAAAAGTCAAAATCATCCGAAAAGTATGAAGGTGGTGCACTCTAATGTAAATCCAAACCCACCATCAAATTTCCAAATTTGTGCCACAATTTGACATAAATTTGAGCACATTTAGCAAATACATATTTAGTCAATTGATCCTAAAAGTTTTGATAAGCTTAATCTGCCTATGCTTGCTGTCAAATGTGGAAAGAAGAAGGAATTCCATTATCAGAAATAGCAACTCTCATCTTTCATATTTGCTTCCATTTATCTATATATATATACACACACCCCCCCACTTTCTTCAATAGGACTACTACTTAACAATTAAATCTTTTCTAAGTGTCCATAGACAAGACAATTTATGCATTTCAAAATTCTTAGTGGACCTTCTTAAGGAAAATATTACTTGTATCCAATGCTTATATATATATATATATATATATATATATATCTTAATTCATCTTTTATACAATATGATATTATTTTATTAATCATAATACTTTTTTATATGTCTAGTGGTTTAAAATCAATGAAATATATAATATTGGAATTTCTAGTTACAAGTTGTATTAAAATTATGGTTCATTTTATTTAAAATTCAAAATGCAATCATTTTATTGATTTTTTAAATATATATCGCTAGCATTAAAATTACCTTTTAAATAAATTGACCTAAGTTAAAACTTTGGCTAGTTTTTTTGGTCATGTATTATCAAGTTAAGTTTGAGCTAGATTTGTTAAAATTTTTTATATATTATCAACTTAATCAAGTTTAAATAAATTTTAAAATATAAATTATAAATTAAATTATTTATTATTTTATTTTAAGAAGAAAAAATTAAAAAAATTAGAAAATATTGTAAAAATTCATAATTTTACATGAATAATTAAATCTAATACATACTTTAATATTTATGTAATTACAAATAGATAAATTATAAACATAAAATTAAATTATTGCTAATTGAATTAATTAGCTAGCTAGCTGATTTATGAACTTAAATGAATAAATTTTTATCGAATTAACTTTAAAATGATTCATAAATAGCTAAATTTATTTATATTAATAAAAATACTGAATTATATAACAGAAGATAGACTTCTTAAAAAAATATAATTTTCTAGATAATTACATATTGTTAAATTCAAAAATATGTTGAAGGAAATAAAATTTAATTAAAAATTAAATGAAAAAAAATATAGTTTAAGCTATGATAGCCTACCAATATCTACACCAACTAATCTAAATAAATCTACAAGATTTGGGCATAAAAGGGCTTAGATTTTCAAGATTTTGCTTTGGAAGGCTCTAGATATATTTTCATATTATATATTATTTTAAATTAAAAGATTTTATGTATTTTTTCCAAATTAAAAAAAATGACTCGGAAAAAAAAAGACCATATGAGAGCTAAAATCAAAATTACAAGTCATATAAATTTAATAAATTTGATTACAAGTATTAATAACAAATATAAAAATTGATTTAAAAATAAAATTTCCCAAAAAGGAGTTAAAATTAAATGAATAATTCTTATTTTAATTATAATGTAGAAACTGTTATAGGGAGTAATTAAGTTGGATTAAAATGATTGGGAAAGTTGGTATGGTTGAAGAAACTATAAAGTTATTGTTTTATAATATTAATGCCATAATGATATGCAATGTTCACGTGTTCTAACTTGCTTTAATAATAATTAAATATATCTTTTAAGTTACTAAATATCAATTTAATTATTAAATTTTAATTGATTATATATATATATATATATATATATATATTATATTTATTAGGTTTATTGTTATAAAAATGTAATCAAATCTTTTTAATAACATTTTATCAAACAACACAATTAATATCTCTAACCAATGAAAATGCAACATCTTTTAAACCAACTCAAGTGTTTTTCTTTTATTCAAAATAGGGTTATAATTACACATATAATACATGTTGATGAAACAAATGTGCAATGAATGAAAAAGTATTTGGCACATCAAGTCCTTGATTGTTGTGTTCAATATATACAGATTACAATTTTGAACTCGTCAAGAATAAATGAAATCATATCCTTATAATCTTGCAGACGTTATAACAGATGCCTACTAAAGTGGGATTATATTTGACTGAATTTGAAATGACTATAATTTAGTTTTCTAGCTGTTAACTTTCCTTAATACTCCCTCGCAAACTGATGAGAGGAACTACCATCAGTTTGTTCTTTAAAGTCAAGAACCGTTGTTTAGACAAGGGCTTGGTTAAGACATTTGCAAGTTGATAAGCAGTTGGAATGTAAGACACCTGAAGATTTTTATGTCGAACTTGATCTCGAACAAAATGAAAATCAAGTTCAAGATGTTTGGACAGAGAGTGGAATACTGGATTAGTTGCTAAATATGTTGCTAACACATTATCACACCAAAATTTTTGGTATGGCAAGAAGGGGCTGCTGGAGTTCACAAAGAAGACATTGAAGCTAATAAACTTTGGATGATGTTGATGCTAAGGCACGATACTCAGAATCAGTGCTGGAACGAGCCACAGTTTTTTGTTTCTTTAAACACCATGAGATGAGATTTTTAGCGTGAAATACAGCATATGTTAAGGTACTTTTTCTGTCTAATCTGTCACTGCCCTAATCTGTGTCAGAGAAAGCAAGGAGGCATGGAGAATGTGAAGAGTGGAGAAGGAGACTATGGTTCATTGTTCCTTTTAAGTATCGAAGCATTCATTTCACCACTTGCCAATGGTTGATTGAAGGGGAATGCATGAATTGTGTTGCCTTATTGACTGCCATGGTAATTTCAGGCCTGGTGAGTGCTAAATATTGTAGGGCACCAACTACTTGCTGAAACAATGAAGGATTTTCAAAGTTGTTGGAAGAATCATTGGCTAATAGTGCTTGTGGAGAAGATGGTGTAGAAACAGGAGTGGCCTCATGCATGTTTACTCTTCGTAGAATGTCCCAAATATATTTTGATTGAGAGAGTTGAAGTCCAGTTTTGACCCAAGTGATCTCCATGCCTAAGAAATAGGTTAGTGGTCCCAAAACTTTAAGTGCAACACCAGACCCAAGTTGTTTAAGGATACCTTGAACAAGATTGGCGATGGACCCTGTCAAAATTAGATCATCAACATATATAAGACAGTAAGCAGTATTTTTTCTAGAGGAATAAATAAAGAGAGAACTATTAGCTTTGGATCCTTTGAAGTCAATGTTTTGTAGAGCTTGAGAAAGATAAAAATACCAAGCTTGTGGGGCTTGTTTTAAGCCGTATAAGAACTTCTTTAATGCACATACATAATATGACTTAGTACGATCCAAGAAACCTAGGGGTTGCTCTATGTAAATTGGCCCTTCAAGAGTTCCATGCAAGAATGCATTTGATACAGCTAGTTGATGGATAGGCCAGCTAGAGTGCACTACCATAGATAAAATAAGGCAAATTATTGCATGTTTGATGACTGGGCTAAAGGTCTCAGCATAATCAACTTCGAGTCATTGGTGAAAGCCTTTAGCCACAAGTCTCGCCTTGTAGTGATCAAGGAATCCATCAAGTTTGGTCTTGATACGATAAATCCATTTGCAGCTAATAACATTTGTGGCTTGTGTTCTTGGTATTAAGTCCCAAGTTTCATTAGCCATTAAGGCATCTATTTCCTCTGACATTGCTTGCCACCAAACTTGTTATTTTGTTGCTTCATGATACGTAGATGGTATGGTGAGAGTGGTGGTATTAATGTGATGAGCTTTGGATCTAGTAACCATTTGGTGGTGGTTTTGAGTATCAGTTCTAGTGTTTGGGTAGGATGTAAGGTCAATTGTAAGTATGGTGGAAGGAGATGGGTCATTTGTTATGGTATTAGTGAATAGGATAGTTTCAGAGTTGGTTATTTATGATGAATCTTGTGAGAGTTGCGGCTGTGGAGGTGGGGTGGTGTCTGGTGTTGGTTCAAGGGATAAGGGTGTAAGTGGTGCTCCAAGCGAGAAAATTATCGATGGTGGTGAACCGAGAATTGAAGATTGCCCATCACTTTCTTTGAATGGAAATACTTATTCATCAAATATGATATGGTGTGAGTAAAAAATTTATTGGTGGATAAAGAGAGACACTTATAACCCTTATGAAGAATACTATAACCAAGAAACACACATTTTATAGAACGAGGTTCAAGTTTATTATGTCACACCCGGCCCATACCCAGGAGGACATGCTCCCGCGACACAGACAGCGGCCCTCAGAGAAGACCAGTGCCTGTACCGCCAGGGATACATCATACAAACGTCGTATGGGGACACGCCTCTAAGCCTAATGGTGGTTGTGCAACGTATAACGTGATGCGTAAGCATAAACCCGGGATCCATTCATCATACAACAAACACTCAATCCATAAACAAAAATAGGCTAACTGTATTTCATATATACAAAACCTGTTTACAATATGTGAGTGTATACAGAATACCACCAAAAGCTATACAATGAGTACAAGACTACAACACTATTGCCACCCTAGCTACACAATCCAGAAAGGAGCCGGAGTATGCTGCAGAAGTCCCGTACCAAGTTGAGATCCGTCTGTCTCAGCTGACGACCTCTAATCCTTCCCTGACTGCTCACCCATGGGCTCTGAACCTACGTTCATCAAATGA
>CANYBF010605032.1:0-18975 GCA_948192965.1 Dalechampia spathulata
CTTCCAGAAGACAGTCGTAAGAAATACTATGCCCTCCTCGGACCTTGGGTGACACTCCTAGGAGATCAAAGATTGTACCGTATAGCCAGCGAGGTAATGTTAGCCTAGCATCAAATTGGATAGGCAATCCTGCACACTCTAACCTGGTAATTCCAGCAAACATCCCTAGGGTAATCATGATCTCACCTACTGGCAGAAGGAAGGTATGGATGGAATCCATCCACCGCTCAATCATAGCAGTAATAACCAGTCTATTGCATCTCTTTTCTACCCCAGTAAAGCAAGAGATGTATGGACCAAAATAGCTACGGTCCACCCTCATGCGGATCTCCTGAGGCAGTTGGGAGTACCATTCAAAGACGCTTTGGATGCTACCACTGCTTACAACTGTCTGTTCCCTCTGTAAAATATAGAATTTAGGTTAGACTTCAAACTAAATTACAAAGTGCATAGAATAATTTCAGAAGTATAGAGCTCCTCCTCACAGCCATAAATACACTTATTCATGCCTATGAATCCCTAATATGCGTAATTTTCTAAAAAATGACTAAAAAATAGACAATTTGGCCCATTTTTCTATGCTATGTGCATCACACATGGCTTACATATGGTGTACATAGTGTTATGTGCGCCACATATAGCCCAAACCCGTATCGAAAAACTCAATTTTTATCGAACCAATCAGACAAACACGAGCCTACCTAAGCCTAGCATAAAATTCTAGCCTAACACAAGCCTAAACGCATCAAAAACAGCCTAGAACTCAATTTTTAGAAAAACCATAAAAGCTGAAAAACTGAGCTGAGTTGTAGAAAACTCACCTTCTCGGGAGGAGCTCGGGACCGATGTGAGTCTATGGCAAAAGTCTCCGCAATTGCATCACCAAAATGAGCTCCAAAATAAGCATCACGCATTGTAAGCTCGGTTAGGGCGTAGCTTGAGATAGATTCTGGTTCCCGGTGAGTCGGTTGCATCCTAATTCTGGCCATTTCTGCAAAAATGCAAAATTTTTAGTTTGAAGTTTCAGAGAAAATTAAGTTTTGGAAGGGGAAACAAACTAATTTTTGAATTGAAGCCCAAAAATATAAAATTTCTAAGCTATGTACGCTACACATAGGAGAACGTGCACCGCACGTTACAAATTTTGCTAACATGCACCTGCCATTGTAGGAGTCTATTAATGTGCGCTACCCTCCCACTAAAATGTACATGAAGAATTAAGCCTCTGGTAAAAATTTCAGAATTTTTGGAGGTCGTTTGCTCCATTGAGTCTAATTTTCACGACCCACAACGTGTGAAAAATCCAGAAATTTAGTCAAAAAGCAGCAAACTGATACTCAAAAATTCAGGTATTTTCTCTGGACCATTTCAATTCCAATTTCACTGATAAATTGTTTTCCTATGTCTGGCAAAGACAGGAAATTGATCTAGCAGATGATCAAAAATAGTGAAGCCTTTAACTTCTGGTCAAGCCATTGACAAGACAGTGTTGCATTCCGACAAAGGGTCCCAAAGGTAGACTTTGGAGATAGACAACACTCAGTTGATGGTGCGAGAATAAGATCTGACGGTTGATCACCCAGACCCAGTAGACGGTCACCTCTGGTTCCGCCATAGAACCGCCCAATCCAGCAGAGATCATAGAGTCAAGCCCTTGACATCAAAACCCTAACGTATAGGCATCTGAACATGGATTTTAGTTGAATTACTCGCAAGGAAGCCATCGGTCTCACAGTGACCATCGGTCATCCCTGATCGGAATAGCCTGAACGCCGGGCCCCCAATAATGGAGCTAGGATGTTTACTGGTTAAAACCGTCGACTAGAAATGTCAGAGACCCAACAGAGGATCCTGAAAGCCATTTCGGAGATATTTGACATTTATATGATGGCACGAGAATAGACCCAGCAGATGGTTGTCCAGATCCCGCAGTTGACCACACGATCCAGCAGTGATCGCAAAGCCAAGCCTTTGGTTCCTAAATCCTAACGCCTAGGCATCTGAATGCCAACTTCAAATGATTTACTCGCGATGTTGCCATCAGTCCTATTAAGGACCATTGATCATCCTTGGTCATCTAGCTCAAGCACCGGGCTCCCATCGGCAGAATTGGGATTATCAGGTCAACATTGATCTTCCAGCCCAAGCATCGGGCTCCCAGTGGCAGAATTGGGATTTAAGCCTCAACGCGAGCATCCCTATGAGTCAGGTATGCTTCCTACTCCCTATGAAAAGTCATGTTATGATCAAATCATATTTTGATGACTTACGCGTGTGTCGCCTCAAAATGGTCCTGATCAGGGGGCAAACTGTTGACCCTGACTTTTCACCATCGTGCAATTTCGGGCTTCTATTGATTCGGCTCAGTTTTAGTCCCCGTATCGACCCCGATTACGCACATAGGCCTCTGTGGCTTCCCCTGTGTATTTTGGTACACAGAACACCTCAGAGCTTGTTGGGCCCACCATGGCCCCTAGCGGGACCCGCCACTCATTTTCTTATTCTGAGTGTTCTGTACATACAGAACACACTTCATTATTGCCAACGGAAGGTAAACCACTCGAAATGCAAAATATTGCATTTTTGACGTTAGGTACTATTCACCATGAATAGTGCAAACAGTGGGACCTACCACCTTTACTAGCTATTTTGGATGCTTTGTACACATAGAGCATGCCCTATTACTGCCTACATAAGGTGGAGCTTACAGAATGCAAAATGTTGCATTTTGGGCCCAGACACTATTCATCATGAATAGTGCATAGGTGGGGCCTGCTACTTTCATCAATCTATTCTGTGTATTCTGTACTTACAGATTACATTTTCCAACTGCCTTACACAGGGCATAACACTTGGCATCGCAAATGCCATATTCCGGGCCCATTGGGCTGTGGGGCCCATCAAAGGTACTAGTGGGGCCCGCTGCCCCTGATAGCCTATTCTATATATTCTGTGCATACAGAATACATTTCATACCTGCCTACGTATGGTAGTATACACAGAATGCAAGATATTGCATTTCAGACCTGGGATACTATTCACCATGAATAGTACACAGGCGAGGCCCACCACTTCTGATAGCCTATTCTGAGGGTTCTGTATGCACAGAACACCCTCCATATGTCGCCTACGCTAGGCACAATGCTTGACATGCTATATGCTACTTCTGGGGCCCGTTACGCTATGGGGCCCACCAAGGGTACTATTGGGGCCCGCTGCCCATTTTGCCTATTTTGAGTGTTTTGTACGTACAGAACACATATTCATTGATGCCTACATGAGGCATGATTCATAGCATCCCGAATGCCACTTTTTGGCCCTAAAGGCTTGTTGGGCCCAAAACGGGCCCATTAAGCCAAACTCGGTGTTCGGAGCCGAATTTGGGAAAACTTAAAACTGTAAAGTGACTCAGAATGTCATTTGCATCTCCGGGGACCTATGGCTCACATCCCGTACGAGGTGGAGCGCATAGGTCGAAAATGCAACATGTGTAATGCATAGCCCTATAGGCTACGCACATTGCATAGTAAAGACGTTTGGTAGGGAGCCTTCTTGGGACTGAATTTGGAAAAACATTGTTCTACAAAGTTGTTCCTTACGTTGAATAATGCTTATAGGCTCGGGGCGCATGTCCTGAAGTGACCATAGTGGGTCTTACGCAACGGGTTCCAAACTATAAGCTGCGCATATAGACCAATATGCACAGTATATAGGCTATGTGCTGCGCACATAGGCCTATATATGGCCCACATAGGTTTAAAAATTTTCAAATCTGGGTGAAAATTACAAAATTGCAATGCCCAAAAATTGCTCTATAAATATAAAGCTCGGGGTTCAGAAAATAGATCTCGAAAATTGCCAAAAGGCAAGCCAAACCTCTGCCAAAATCATTTTAAAATTAATTAGGCCCCTAATTAATTAAATTCTTTAGATTTAAAGACTAAATTGGCTTAGTTAGGCTCTCTACACACGTAAGGAAACAAGATCAAGGAAGAAGAGCTGCCATTTCATATACTAATAACATCACATTCTACAATCATAGTGAAATTTTATCAAATAGCATTAAAAACATTAACTGCCTATTTCTGTATAATGACATATTGTATTCACAATGGTCTATTATCATGGATCAATAATAATTGACAACTATATCGTATAAGATCAATAATAATAATTCTCTATGCAAATCATAGCACAATTTCATCTTTGTAATGAATAGTTCACTATATGCACTCATATTGCACCTTTGCTTTCACTTTACCTTTACTTTTTCAACATAACATAGAATGTTAGGGAAACATGAATATTAATACTATAAATAGTCATCTGTAACTTCCTTTGTGTAAAATACTGCATATAAGCCATCATGTCTCTATAAACAACAATATATGAACACTTGTAGTGCACCTCTAATAACATTGTCTTTCGTTTCATTGTAATTAAGGAATAATGCATGACTGTGTACATGTAATCATGCTATGCATTCTCACTTTGATTTTCCTATGACATTTTCTTTCATTTCTATATGATTATACACAATCTCATACTAAGTCCTGTTAGTACTAATATTCATCTCTCGTAGGAGGGCATTATAACTATATAGAATCCGTACTAGGTCCTGTATGTACCTGTACTTAGCTCTAATAGGAGGCCATTATAACTGTATGGTTGAGTGAACTCATTTTTTATTCCATATAGGAATAAAACTATATGATTCCATCAAGGGAATCCATCATCTCTATGACCCAGTACGCTTTCATAACATATAGCTCTGTATCATTTCTCTTTTTTCCCACCTTATATCCTTTGTATGATATATCATGAATATGAATATGTATGTAAATGATTCATGACATGATGCATAGGCATTATGCTTAATGCCATGATGAATATGAAAATTAATAAGGTATAATATCAATCTTCCATCATAAATCATTATTCATAATCCACATCAATTGATATTTCATGAATAATGAAAATAGATATCATATAACATCTTTGTACTTATAACAATTCACTAGCTGAACTCATTTAATGATTAGAATATCATAAAATATAACCTATATACTTTGGCATTCATTTTCAATACAACAACTACTACTCAAAAGCATGTTATATGTATCATCACAAAATAATATCCTTTATGCCATAAATTTTCAATAATGCATAAAACATCATTATAAGAGAACACTCATATTTCATTTTCTATGTAGACTCCTCATAAGTTATTCTAAGTATGGTAAATAAATAAATAAATAACTATTGATTGAGTTATCAATCATGGAAATCTTAGATAGCATAAACCTGTTTAGATGATTAGTAGTCACTATTATGGTTCCTCCATTTAGTCTATGATAACTTTCATTATTCACTTAATTAGTAAAGCCATTTACATTTTGCACAAAGTTTCTCACCATAAGGAATTCATACATATCCATTTCATGTAGTTATACTTCAATTTCTAGTCATGATAGTCATAATTGTAGATTTTCATGTTGTAACATTACATTCATCATAAGTAGTAATTCTATATGCTTTTTGATCAATTAAGCATCTTGAAAAAATTACTATTCATCATGAATATTTAATCATCATTGAATCATATTTGAACAAGTCATAAGTAATTACCCTTATTTATATCATTACACACCCATGCATTCAAGTATAAATGCATATGTAAGTCATACATGTAATTCAGCCACCTTTAATGTTCTAGTCATTTTTGCATTCATTAAGTATACTTAAATACCATTGAACTCCATTTGATAATATAATAGACCATTAACCTTATTCATGTCTTAATACCTCCATATATTTAAGTACATACACCTATTTAATTCATATATAGGCATTCTAGCATATAGGTCATGTATCTTGATCAATTCAACATGTAAGGAACATTAATCAATCATAACTCAAACATAAGACATTAAGGTCAATTTATATCTCTAAGTGTATATACATGTGTATAATAATGAATAATGAGGTTTAGGTATGAATAGCTTTAAGTTTGGAAGCTTGGAACATGCATTCATTAAGTTGCCAAAAGATACAAGGCATGTTACTATTCATTTGGTAAGGTGCATTATTCATTTGGTATGTTACACTATTCATTTGGTCATTTTCTTTCATGAAATCTTTATATTTTACTTCCTATTTTCATGCCTCTTATGGTTCTTATGGAGTAATATATAAACCATGATAAGTACTCATAAATAAATCATAATCTCATGTACATTTGGAAGTACAATTTCATATAGACAAGTTACCAAAATATAGGCATTTAGAGTATGCAAAAATTTATTTATCAAACTTGATAATTTATGTTTACCATTTTGTACCTTTGTGTCTTTCATAGGGCTTTTGTATAACTTAATGACCTTAAACATAAGCAAGCCTTATACCGTTACAAACTAAATTCAATAAGCTTTAGTTTGAGCTATTTTTTTTAATTTTTAAAATCATTTAGACTATCAAAATGTAAAAGGCCACATACCAAAGTTCCCTGCCTAATTCTTGCTTGAATGTGATAGTCTAAATGGTGTGATATTTTTCACCATGCAAATAACTTTGGAATTTTACGAGTCTGATACCATTGAAAACTAGATTCAAAGCAATTTCCAACAATATATTACATGTCTAAAAACTCAAACATTAAGGTAGTCAAAATATAATTATCGTAAACCCCTAATTTTGCTTTTAAGGTCCAATTTTAGCAAACATTTGCATATATCATGCATACCTCTTCCTTTAAGCATCTGAACTTCATCTTCACCATTATAACAAAAAATTTCATCATAATTATACACAATTTAATGAATTACACACTTTGACCAAGTTATGGGGGTCAAAATTAGAAAGGTGCAAATTTAGGCAGCAAGTATGCACTTTAACATAACTTCATTTTTTTCTACTTTCCATGCATATATTCATGATCTTTACTACATTTTATCACCACCAACATTTCATACACACTTTAAAAAATAACTGTATCATCATTTACAAGATACTCAAGTTAGGGTTTAACATAAATTTGATATACCATAATAAAAAATCAATTAGTTACAACATAACACCAAATTCAACAACTTAAATTCCTTATCCTTTATCATTCAATCAAAATTCTTCCATTTACATACAATCATATCCAACCCTTCATTAACTAAATTCTTCATTAGATAAGCAAGGGAGCATAACAAAAGAAGAAGAAGACAAGCATAGAGCATATAGAACTCAAAAGAAGCATAAAAACTAAATTCTACATATGATTTTACCTTAAAATTGTAGTTTTCTCCACTTAAAGATTGAAAAAAGGGAAAAAAGGAGGAGAAGAGGAGTATTTCAAATTAGAGGTGGAATAAATATGCAACAAATACCCATATTTGCCTTTTAATTGATATTTATTTGATTTAATACAAAATTTAAAGAAGGAACCAATCATATATTGACACTTGACAACATATGATAAGCTTGCTTATCAAACTAAAATTCTTCTTCTTTTAATTAATTATTATTACATCATTTTTGAATCATATTCATATAAGCATCATACATGTCATGCATTACATGAATGTGCATACATACCATATATAAATTGGTTTATAAAATTACCCTTTTCTTTTCATGAAATGACATTTATGTCCTTAATTACTACTTAACTTATAATAAATTCTAACTTCATTTAAACTTTCATTTACATATTTTAACATATACGTTCTCATATAATAACATGTCTATCATGCCAAAACATCACATGTCACATATAAATTCCATCATTAAGATTCATGAAAAGCACTCAACATAATCATGCCAAATTCACATCCATAATGCATCTTATGCACATTTTCATCACTTTAACTATCTTTTCACTTTCTTTTCATTTATTTCTCTATAAATTACATGTCATATGAAATTGCTTCACCTCTATATCATTTCATAATATTTTCCTTATCTCAATCATTCATGAATCACTCCTTTTGCACTCTCATAGCATAAAAATGTCATATATGTTTTTCTTATGCTTACAACTTTTCTATATATATTCTCTTTCCCTTTATAACCTTTCAACTAAATAAATAATATGTGTATATACATAATAGTTTACATTGGTACCTTAAGAACATTTAATTCACTAATAATCACCTTTGAGTTCATTTTCATTTTATACCATCTAACATGCTTAAATCATATTCTTACCTTACCTTTATACATACTTTCATAAATTTAAACATTTTCCATACTTCATGTATTCTCTTACCATAAAATACATGCATACATATATACTTTGACATTTAACATAATTAATCCATGCTTACACATCATTATAGTATGATCATAAAATACAAATGCATGCATGAATTTAATGTGCATACGAGGGTGTGATAGCTAATAGAAATCCTTTTAAGGAAGCTGATTCATACTTCATAGATGCTAAATTTTACTTAGAGATAAGTGTGATGGAAGAGTTGCAATTCAAGCTTGAAGTGGCTAAGGAATCGGTAGAGAAGAACTCTTCTAAAGGTAAGAAAGGAACATCTTTATTTCCAACTGAGCGAAAGAGAGAGGCTTTAATAAAACTAAATAAGTTTATGAAAGGAAACCCAAAGCTTCATTATGTTCTAGCTTTGAGGAGAAAAGAAGGCAAGCCTTGTTCAAAGCTAAAGAGGATGTTAAATAGGACTTTCAAGACTTGGTTCTTCTATTGACAAAGCTACCAATATCAAAAGTATCCACATCATTGTTATTGGGGTTTATCCAACCATCACAGGGGTCTTCTGTAGAGCATGAAGAACTTTCAACAAATAGGGTAAATGGGTTTAATCTAAATACCTATAAGTTACTAGCTAAAACTAATATAGGTGAGAAGGCTATGACCTTACTGATAAAGGAACCAGAACTTAGGTAAAAAGAGGACTTATCCAATGAAATTTGTAAACTTTGGAAGGTAAGGGAAGCAACTCTAAAGACTTTAAGAGAAGGTCCCAGATACAATGCATCCAATCCTTTACGGTTAAAAATCCATAAAGGAAGTTCATAATACATTTAAGCAAGAAATAAAGAAAATCTAATAAAAGTTCCAAAGGTATCAATTTTTGATTGGTTTAAAACTTCTTCAAATTGTGTTAAAATTTTTAATCACATTAGAACTTAAATCACGTTAATGCCAAGATAAAGTTTAGTTCATCATAGGCTTGGAGTTTCAAAAGGCAAAGAGAATAAAAGTAAGGAGGCAAAGAGCAAGTTTCCTTCTAGTATGAAGCATTAAAGTTGATGGGTGATCAAGGTTGGTGAAACATTAATAGCAAAGCAACAAACAACTGTGATTATGAGCTTGACATTTGGACAGTATTGTAAAGATGATATAATAGCCACTTTTTTACACCTAAGCATAACTAAAGTTGATAAAGAAGATTCAATGATCAATGAAAGTGAAGACGAAGCTCCACTAGCTTTTAAAGAGGGGAACAATACCATAATTGATGACTTGAAGAACATTGACTTGGCATTCGATGATACTCACAATCTAATTTTTCTGAGTGAAAATCTAGCTCAAAAAGATGCTGAGGATTGGAAAAACCTTATCTTGGAGTTCCATGATGTCTTTGGATGGTCTTACAAGGAAATGCCTGGACTTGATCCCAAGGTTGTGGTTCATCACCTGTTAATCAAAAAGGAAGCAGAGGTGATCAAATAATTTCAAAGAAATTTTCCTCCGAAATTGATTTTATAAATTAAGGATGAAGTCAATAAGTTGATCGATGTTGGTTTCATTGAAGAATTCAAATATCTAACTTGGGTTTCAAATATTTTTTTAATAAAAAAGAAAAATGGACAACTTTGAATTTACGTAGATTTTCATGACCTCAATAATGCTTACCCAAAGGATGATTTTTCATTACCTTTAAATGAGATTATGATTGACTTTACAATAGATTATGAGAGGTGATCTTATCTCAATGGATTATTTAGATATAATAAAATTCCTATGGTAGTAGAAGATACTAAAGCTATAGCTTTTTGAACTCTAAAAGGGATCTATAGCTACAAAGTCATGCTTTTTGGATTGAAAAATGTAGCAACAATATACCAACAAGTTATGCAAAAGATCTTCGATGACATGCTTTATAAAAATGTTAAATGTTATATGAATGATCTCGTGGTAAAGTCAAGGAAGGCTGTTGATCATTTATAAGATTTACGATAGGTGTTTGAGCATCTTCAAAAATACAATATGAAGATGAATCCTTTGAAGTGTGCTTTTAGAGTCTTTGCTGGAAAGTTTCTAGGATTCATTGTTAGACATTGAGAGATTGAGGTTGATCAGTCAAAAATTCACGTTATCCTTAAAATGCCAAAACTAAGAAATAAGGAAAATTGACTTACATTAAAAGGTTCATCTTAAATTTGGCTGGTAAGTGTCTACCCTTTAGCCATTTGATGAAGAAAGATGTTCCTTTTAAATGAGACAAAGGATGTGTAAATGCCTTCAATAACTTAAAATCATATATTTTGAACCTACCTATATTAAATGCATTGATAATTCGACAACCTCTCATTTTAGATGCATCAGCAAATGAGCGATCTTTAATGTTAGTGATCATGTTTCATTATTATTTGATATTGAACCATTTATCAATAAGAGGCATTATTCATTATTCAATTTACTTGAAAGGCTATTAACTAAATAATGAATTCCAAGATATTAGAACAATACAAAGGAATTCATAAAGTAGTTTATGAAATGAGATTCTTATTACATGTAAATGTTCAATATTTAAATTATCCCTGATCAATGTATTAATAAGAATGGATATTATTAATGCGATTAATATCAGCACATGTTATACTTCCTTAAGGGATGATTCTCATTCATCATAACAAGATTTGTCTAAAGTGAACATGTGGATGAGTAGTAGAGGATTGACTCATTAGAGGCCTTACCCATGAGATTTCATATGGATAATTGATCTATGTCTATGAAACATATCTCACTCATATCAGTAGTGCAAGTATCCTTAAGGCTTGAGATAACAAGGTTATCTTAATTATGGATCACTATGTTTTGACTCCTATGTTTTATTCCTTCATAGGAGGCATTTATAACTTAGAGGTTGGATATAGTATGAAGTAGTTGAAGGTATTTGTTTATCAATAAAGGATTCACCACCCCCGATTAAATGTAGGGGTTTTATCTCATTGATTCATGTAATATTCTTTATTTAAGAATCTCTGGCCAGAGTATGATGTCTATTGATGAATGAGTTTCATAAGGGCATTTTAGGAATAAAGATTATGGTGCATGAAACATCAAATTTAAGGCATGATCTAACATACTTGATCATGCATTGAGTTGACATCAGTCCATACTCAAACATGAATGAGATAAAGGATGGTGAAAGGCGTTTATTGCATGGAATCTGATGTAGAAGGGCTGTAGTCAAACTAATGACCTCTTGGAATTTTGGTAGTCATGATGTGTGACTAGAAACCACTTATGATTTACATATGATATTATTAAATGAAGTTTAATAATATGTTCATATGTTGGCAACATGTCAAGAACCCAAAAGGTCGCACACTAAAAGTAAATAAATGATAATCTTGAATGGATATTGGTGAAATAATGTTTTTATGGTTATAATATAACCTGAATTTTTCACGTTCATTATAAAGATCATGAAAAGATCTTCGATTTGATACCAAGATTACTGACATCTGATAAGTAGAACTCAAGATACAAGTGATTTAAGATGACATGTTTTACATGCATGGTATATACGGGTTTTTGATGGAATTAATTGACTTAATGGTAAAAACATGAATGTCACATAACTTATTCATATATGATGAATTAAATGGAAGTTCACATGATTATCATGTGCTTCTAGAAGGAAATTTAAGTTAGTCATATGCAAATCAGATGCTAGAAGCATGTGACATGCATATGACTTAACATAACCTAAACCTAATTAAGGTTATATTATTATGTTTTGGTGAAAACATATGAAGTGACAGTAGCATATTTGAGCTACCTCTTTCTCCTTCTACTTTCAAAGAATTTCAAAGCTCAAGGACAAGGAAAAATAATTTGGTTTTGATAGAACATAAAGAAGAAAATTGAATTCTATCATCATTCTTCATCCATTCTCTTTTATGTTTTATTTCACTAGTCTCTAAATAAAACTAGTAATTTGATTGCTAATTATTTTCTTAACTTATATATATAGTTTGGAGATCCTCTATCCTTGGGGATTAAAAAGTTTACTGCAACTTTTCAGAAGGATAAAGAAAGAAGGAGATCGGCTTAAAGTAAGTTTTTCATTCTCCTTATATAATCTTTTATGTATATGATGTTTTCTATGTATAGAATTACTAGATACATTGTAAAACGTGTTTTTAAAAAGTTTAAATTATATGTTCTATTGCTAAACACATTTTCATAAACCAACAGCGGTATTAGAGCGATTTGGTTTTCAATCTATGCATAGAACACATAAAATTTTGATTTTTTTACTTATTGTAACTTGTAAAAATGTAAGTTTTCAAAGGGTTAATGTTCGAATTTTGATTTGAAATTTTAACCACTTATTCTTCATTAAATTAACTTGGTTTCTATTAAAATAAAATTGGACATATATGTAAAAATTTTATGAGATAAAAATTCATATGTTGTTCAAAACCTGAATGGCTTTTTTATGTTATTTTAAATTTTCTTGCTTGATTATTGCGTGTTTAATTATTGGAAATGTAATGAATCAATAATTCTTTGTGTTACTTTATGTTGGAAAATTTTGAATGCATTTTGATTCAATTCAAATGTGATTTCATGGAAATCATGTTCATATGTGCATAAGAAATGTAATTTTAATGTATTCTGTTTTTCCAATATTATTTGCTCATGTTTTTCATTAATTCATATATGTTAATGTTTTAGAGACATCAAATTTTTTAAAAATGAAATTTTATTAATTTTGAAGATTAATAAGTATTTTATTTGAATTAAAACTCTTAAAAGCAGCAATTTGAGCACGATAAAGATTATTGTTGTTTTTGACTTCTATTTTGTTTTCTAAGTGATATATTAATGTTTAAAGTGTGATTAAATAATTACTATATTATTGTTGGATGATTATTTAATTTAATAAATAATTTATTCAGTTAGAACTCAAAACATCTAAACCATATTTTTCAAATGCAAGCTCAATAACTATTTTAAAAGACAAACCTTGTTTGAATTTTAAAATTTGAAAAATCAAAATAATATTATGAGAAGATTATTTATTTTGAATGGATGGATGGATAATTGGCATGATGGTGATTATGGACTTAGCCCAATGTGATTTAGCATATGTATTATTTTATAAATTTTGATAAATAAGGCCTGCGAGTCTTGCCTTTCCTCAAAATCTTTTTGTACTTCTCTTCTCATCTACTCCCACTAAATGTAACTTGAGGTTTCTACTATTGAAATTTGTAATTAGATTACATAGGGTATGAAAGATACAAAAAAGGAGGCAAAAGGAGCAAAGGAACAAAGGTGTGACCAAAAGTGGAACTCCAAGGCAAAATTTGTAATAGATTAGTATTATTTCAAATTTTTGGGGTTCGTAAAATCATGCAGAAACTAGGTTTCACCATAGACTTAGAAGTCCATAATCATCATATTATAAATTGTTATAATGATGTATGTATGAGTTGCATGAGCATACCATAGTATGCATGAGCCAGGACCATGCATGGTGAACAAATTGCACATACCCGTCTTAAATGTTTTTAATGACATAAAAGGAAATAAATATCTCAAAGGAATATAAATCTAAGGTCTTCCATTTTCTAAGATAAGGGTGGAGAGCTTCTTATCATTTAGGTTATTGGGCATACTCAAGCCTATTTTACATGGGGTATATCCAAGTTTTATAAAAATGGGTCAGATTTAAATAAAATGTTTTATTTTTTGGGCATACCCAAGGTAAAATGTTTTATAGGCCAGTTTGGAGAATTATGTTATACATGATAACATAAGTATCAAGAGAAGTTGATAACCAAGTGATTCAGTAGTCATATTGAGATATGACTGACATGGGAGGTGTCTACCTATTGATATTAAGTTCTAGTTTGTTGAGTATACTTAAGATTGGGCTTAATGGTCATTGGATACTTACCCACTAAGGAGGGTAAAGCGTGACCTTCCTGTATTAGTAGTTGAGGGCTATTAGTTTGTAATAAAATAGTGGGAGATAAAACTAATAAAAGACCTTATTATGTTTTTAAAATACATGATATTTTTAATGACACATTATTTCTTCTTTTTCACTAGATTTCTCTAAAAAGTGTCAAGAAAAGTTGATTTCCGTGGAATTCTTGAACATAAACTAAATGGATCCAACTACATAGACTGGATTTGCTAAATTAAAATAGTTTTGAAAGGTGAAAAAATAGTCCGTGTACTGGATTGGGCATATCCATGCACGCCTATTGCTAACTCCTTTGAAGAAGTCAGAGATGCTTACAATAAGTTTAAGCAAGAGGATGAGATGGCTAGCTATATTATGCTAGGAGCTATGGAGAATGATCTCCAGAAGCAATGTGAGACTATCAACTCTCATACTATGGCTATTTATCTTAAAATGCATTTCGAGGAAAAAGCAGGGACTGAGAGATTTGAGCTCTCAAAGGCACTCTTTAGGTGTAAGATGGCAGAGAGTCATCAATAATCCTTCATGGCAATAAGATGCATGGCTACATACAGAGGCTGGAGGGTCTTGGTTTTGGATTAAAACAAGAGTTGGCAATTGACCTTATTCTAGAATCCTTACCTGATAGTTATGCATAGTTTATGCTTAGCTATCAAATGAATAAGGTAGAAACTACCATTGCTAAGCTTATCAATTTGTTGAAATACGCATAGCAAGCTAATAAGAAGAATGCTAAAGTAGCATTGGTAGTTAATTCTTCTAGGCTTGCTAAGAAAAAGGGCACAACCAAGGAAAAGGGTAAGAAGCCAGCCTTAAAGACCAAAGGTTGTGTGGGTAGGAAAGCTATAGAGAAACCCCCTAAGGGTATTTGCTTCCATTGCAATAAGGATGGGCATTGGAAGAGAAACTGCAAAGAGTACCTTGAGCTGGTAAAGAAGAATCATGTTTCTTCTTCAAGTACATTTGTGATTGAGGTTAAATCTAATGCTGTTTATAGTAACAAGAGTTGGGTATTAGATACTGGCTATGCATCTCACATCTTTTATAATTTATAGGGGCTGGTTAGTAGGAGGGGGCTAAGTAGGAATGATGCAGATATCAGGGTTGCTAATAGAGCACGAGTTGCTACATTAGAAGCAGGAACCTATATTTTGCACTTAGCTTCTAGTTTAAAACTAGAACCAAATAATTGTTATTTTGTTCCAAGCTTAAATAAGAACCTTATTTCAATATCTTGTCTTGTTGAACAAGGATTTAATTTTTCCATTAATAACAATGACTGTTCAATGTTTAAAGATGATATGTTTTACTATTCTATAAATGTTGAGAATGGAATTTATATAATGAATAATACATAACTCATTTGCAATGTTCAAACTAAGAGAATCAAAGTTGATACTCTTAATCCACTTTTTCTATGGCACTATCGTCTAAGGCATATAAACAGCACTCGCATGTCCAAGTTGTACAAACTAAGCAACTTGGGTTCATTTGACTTTGAATCGTATAAAATATATGAATTTGTTTATTAGGCAAGATGACAAAATCATCTTTTAAAGGAAAAGGTGAAAGAGTTAAAAGGGTACTAGAACTCATACATTCAGATGTATGTGGTCCTATGTCCATACATGCTAGAGGTGGATATAGCTAATTCATAATATTTATAGATGACTATTCTAGATATGGATGTTTGTAATTAATGAAACATAAATCTGAAGCTTTTGAGAAGTTCAAAGAATTTAGAAATGAAGTAGAGAAAAAACTTGGTAAGATTATCAAAACACTTTGTTCCGATCAATGTGGTGAATACCAAAGCTAAGAGTTTCTTGAACATCTCACAGATAATGGGATTTTATCTCAACAGACACCTCTTTATACCCCTTAACATAATAGTGTATTTGAAAGAAGGAATCAAACTTTATTAGATATGGTTCTATCCATGATGAGCCTTGCAGAATTACCCAAATCATTTTGGGGTTATGTATTGGAGACTGCTGTTCATATTTTGAACACAGTACCATCAAAATCGGTTGAAATTACACCATATGAAATATGGTATAATAAGCAACCCATCTTATCTTATTTGAAGGTATAAGGTTATCCTTCTTATGTTAAAAGGATAATGTCAAACAAGCTTGAAGCAAAGTCTGACAAATGTTATTTTGTGGGCTATCCTAGAGAAAGAATAAGATATTACTTCTATCTTTGATTGGAATAAAAAGTGATTATTTCAAAGCATGCTATTTTCTTAGAGAAAGAATTTATTCTAAAAGGCGATAGTGAGAGTAAGATTGATCTTAATGAAGTTCAATCACTATAAGATGAAGAATATCAATCGATTGATCCTGCTGATGAAGAGTCAGAACCTATGGAAACACAAGCTCCCAAATGCTCAATTAGGATAAGAACTATGCCAGAGAGGTATGGATTCCTTATTCATAAGAATAAGGAAGTCTTATTATTTGAGAATGATGAGCCCACAGACTATGATGAAGTTTTGAAAAGTTTAGAATGTGACTTATGGTTGAAGGCCATGAAGTCTAAAATGGATTCCATGTCAGAGAACCAAATGTGGACTTTGGTTAATCCACCTGAGGGGATAAAACCCATTAGGTGCAAGTGGGTCTTTAAGAAGAAGACAAACATGGATGGTAATGTGGTTACCTATAAAGCTCGCTTGGTGGCAAAAGGTTATCATCAGAAACAAGGAATTGATTATGACGAGACTTTCTTACCAATAGCTATGCTTAAACCTATAATAATCTTACTTACTATTGCTGCTTATTTTGATTATGACATATGGTAAATGGATGTAAAAGCAACTTTCCTTAATGGAAATCTGCTTGAGGAATTGTACATGATACAACCTGATGGTTTTATATCCAAAGATAGTGATAAGGCATGCAAACTTCAAAGATCCATTTATGGATTGAGGCAAGCATCAAAGAGCTGAAACATACATTTTAATGAAGCAGTTAAGGAATTTGGCTTCATTTAAAACATTGATGAACCATATGTTTACAAGAAGACTAGTGGCAGTGCAATTGCTTTCTTTATGTTATATGTAGATGACATATTACTCATAGGGAATGCTATCTCATTTTTATAGATGTTAAAGTTTGGTTATCCAAATAATTCTCCATGAAAAACCTTAGAGAAGCTGCTTATATTTTAGGTATAAGGATCTATAGAGATAGATCAAAAAGGCTTATAGGTCTTTCACAGTCTACTTACATAGATAAGGTGATAAAGATGTTTAACATGGATCTTTCAAAGAAGGGTAATATACCTATGGTACATGGGAAATATCCTTTTAAAGCATGATGTCCTAAGACACAAGATGAGAAAGATTGCATGATTAAGATTCCATATGCATCAATAATTGTATCCATCATGTATGCTATGTTATGTACGAAACTAGATGTGGCATTCTCATTGAGTTTCATAAGCAAGTTCCAATTTAATTATGGTGAGGAACACTGGTCAGCTGTGAAGAATATCCTCAAGTACTTGAGAAAGACTAAGGATATATTCTTAGTATATGGAGAAGGGGATTTATAATTAATTGGGTATACAGATGCCAGTTTCTAATTTGATAAAGATGATTGCAAATCTCAATCAGGTTATGTATTCATGATGAGTGGTGGTACAGTTGTTTGGAAGAGTTCTAAATAAGAGACCACAGTAGATTTTATGATAGAGGTAGAGTACATAGCTGCATCGAATGTAGCAAAGGAAGTCGTGTGGATAAAAAAGTTCATTAATCAACTTGGTGTGGTTCCCTGTAGTGCAGAAGCTATTCCTTTATTTTGTGATAACAATGGAGCAATAGGCCAAGCAAAGGAGCCCAGATCTCACTAGAAGAGCAAACATGTACTGAATAGATACTATTTGATTAGGGAGATCATTGGTAGAGGAGAAGTAGAGGTTAAGAAAGTTCCCATATAGTAGAACATGGTGGACCTTCTCACTAAGGCATTGATATAGAGCAAGCATGATAGGCATGTAACTTCTATGGGATTGAAGTTTATGTATGATTGGCTCTAGCATAAGTTGGAGTTTGTTAGTGTATACTCTAGAGCATCATGTTTCATTATAATTTGATATTGAACCATTTATCAATAAGAGGCATTATTCATTATTCAGTTTGCTTGAAAGGTTATTAACTAAATAATGAATTTCAAGATATTGGAACAGTACAAAGGAATTCATAAAGTAGTTTATGAAATGAGATTCTTATTGTATATAAATATTCAATATCTAAATTATCTTTTATCAATGTATTAATAAGAATGGATATTATTAATGCAGTTAAGATCAGTACATGTTATACTTCCTTAATAGATGGTTCTCATTCATCATGTCAAGAGTTATCTAAAGTGAACATGTGGATGAGTAGCAGAGGACTGACTCATTGGAGGCCTTTTCAATGAGATTTCATATGGATAATTGATCTATGTATGTGAAACATATCTCACTCATATCAGTAGTGTAAGTATCCTTAAGACTTAAGATAACAAGGTTATCTTAATTATGGATCACTATATTTTGACTCCTATGTTTTATTCCTCCATAGGGGGCATTCATAACTTAGAAGTTGAATATAGTGTGAAGTAGATGACGGTATTTATTGATCAAGAAAGGATTCACCACCCTGTATTAAATGTAGGGGTTTTACCTCATTGATTCATGTAATATTCTTTATTCAATAATCTCTGGCCAAAGTATGATGTCTATTGATGAATGAGTTTCATAAGGGCATTTTAGGAATAAATATTAT
>CANYBF010605067.1:0-20996 GCA_948192965.1 Dalechampia spathulata
CATATTGGTCACAGATGGGCCCAGGCCTGACTTAAGCTGAAAGGGTTTCAGCTTAACCTAATTTTGGAATATAAATATGTGATTATAACCAAAATTAGGTCAAGCCACTCATCTGATCTTCCTTTGGCCGAAATCTAGCCTCCTTTACTGAAGGAGAATTCGGCCTTCACAAGAGCAATTGTGAGGAAGACGCAAATTCCATAAGTTTTCTTTTTGTTCTTTTCTAGTTCACAGGAAAGAAGATAGAAGCAATTGGTTGGTTGCTTGGAACATCCTTATTTCATGTGGATACTATTGGAGGCTACCTATTTTGGTGGTTTTTGGTTTGTAACAACCATAAACGCAAAAGAGATCAAGAACGAAGGACATCTGCATTGAATGTAAGAGTTACTATCAAACTGTCGCTTCTAATCTCTAATATGTTTTCTCTGTGTTTTGATGCAAAGATATTCTTTTGGTTTGTTGATTTAAAACAAAAATTTTAAATTTCTTCTGCTGCTTATTAACTACGCAAACCAACACGTACAAGGCAGAGCGTATAGCATGCAAAATGCTATATGCATAGCATGTAGTACTATGTGCTACGCACATAGCAAAAGAAGACGTTTGGTGGGGCTCACTGTCTGGGCCGAATCTGATATGCTTTATATAGCATAATTCTTAGAATGTCAAATAACACTTATTTGACAAGCGGAGTGCATTACACTTTTCCCGTACAAGGTAGAGCGCATAGCATGCAAAATACTATATGTGTAGCATGTAGCACTATGTGCTACGCACATTGCAAAAGAAGACATTTAGTAGGGCCCACTTTCTGGGCTGAATCTAACATGCTCCATATAGCACAATGTCTTAAAATATCAAATGATGCTTATTGGATATGCGGTGCATGTTACATTTTGCTCATACAAGGTGGCGCATACAGGGGTAAAATGCTATATGCGTAGCATGTACCACTATGTGCTATGCATATAGCCAAAAAAAGATGTTTGGTCGAGAGCCTTCTTGGAACTAAATCTAATGTGTGCCACATCATACAATGTCTTAAAACATAAAATGATGCTTGTTGGGCATGGGGCGCACGTCTCGATGTAGCCACAATGGGCCCATGCAACGGGTCAAAACGCTATATGCATAGCATGTAACACTACATGCTGCGCACATAGGCTATGTACATATAGCACTATATGCTGCATACATAGCCTAAAAATTTTCAAATCTCACATTGAAAATTATATTTCCTGAACCCTAACACCTTCCACTATAAATATGAGCCTTGGTTCATGGAAAATGGTATAAAAATTAGCCAAAAATGGTTAAACTTTGCAAAAATTCTCCCATAACTTAATTAAACACTTAATTAAGCAATCAATATAGGCTTTTAAAGACTAATCAACAATAGATAGGTCCCTAAATATGTTTGGATTGAAGATCTACAAGAAAAACCTAATGTGGTAAGTTAAATACTCATTTTTCTTCCATTCTCTTCCGGTTTTTGCTTGGATCTATGAATTTTGGATTGATTTCTTGATGATTGGCTTCAATCTTGCTTGCTTATTGGTTGCTAATGCTTATTTATGATCAATACTACTTGCTTTTGCTTTGGATCTGCTTAGATCTAACCCAGATTTTGCGTTTTTGCCTAAAAACTTGATTTTCTTCTATTTCTGCACACTATATGCGCCGCATATAGTGTTATGTATACAGTACATAGCCTATATGATGAGCATATAGTTGAAGGTGCTACTCATATAGCCTTCTATTTTTCCAGAAAATCCCGATTTTCTTCCATTTTCACTCTTTTCTTAACCCGATCTGATGAATCTAGCAACATTAAAGGCTTAGCCATGCTTTTAGTATTCTAGATCTATCAAATATTGTCAAGATCTAATTAATTTTAGCCTTAAAATTAATTATTCAAATTAAATGCTCATTTAATTATTTTGGTTGCAATCCAAACATTTATTCATGCTTAAATGACATAACATGCTTTGTTAAAGTTGTTAGGATTTATTTATAGATCGTGTTTTTGCAAAAAAAAAATTGGGCTTTCGTTGAAATTTTTCTGCTACATGCACAACACATAGCACTATGTGTGTAGCATGTAGGATATATGCTGCTCATATAGCACTACACATTGTGCATATAACATTGATTTTTCCAGAAAAATCACATTTTTCGCTCAATATTAAACATGATTTGATGATTTCAGTAACATTTGATATTTGGTAGTAACTTAAATATATTGGATTTATCATAAATTAATCACATTTAATTAATTTTGGCCTTAAAATTAATATTTATCGATTAAATGCTTATTTGACTCGTTAAAAATGTGATTTTCGATAAGATTGGATTCGGTTGGTCGAGTTGCTATTTCCAATTGCTGTTTGTGTGATGTTAGCAATTCCCATTCAATTTTTCATGATCGATTAAAAATAATTTTGCCTAAAATTATTTTTATTATTTAATTTTCATGATCCGACTCGTGTAAATTTGCATGATTGTTGCCATACAATTAATTGGACTTTGGCTCTTGGTTCATGCTTTCATATGGCATTGAATTAGTCAAATAAGTCCTAAATTCATTTGCTACTAATGAATTTATTTGTTTATATTGCATTTTTCATTTGTGCATTTTTGGCTTGTGCAACCTGAGGAGGAAAATTTTCCGAGGAGGAGGGGACGTTACTTAACATCCTAAGATATTGTATACTCAAAGATTTTGTGTAATAAGATAGCATTATTCTTGGTTTTGTAATAATTTACCCCCGTAAAATCCCGTGTGTATCCCCTAATACCTCGATCCTTTTCACCGGCCTTTCAGAATTTTATTTCATGGATGGTTTATTATATTTGCTAAAATATATATGTCATATCATGTCACATGCCATGTCACATGCCACATCACACACTTCTATGCCATACCATGCATATGTTATGCCATAATATATATTATCTCATATGCCAATACGATCCAAATATGCCAATACACTAATCCGCTATACGCGCTATTTGCCATGTTATATGCCAATATACCATGCCAACTTGCCATGCTATATGCCATTATGCCATGCCACATCACATGTTATGTCGTATGCCACATTACATGCCATATCATATGCCACATCTATTTGACTTGATAGAGAATGAATTTGTTGTACCAACAATCATAATTGATGGAGTCACCTCTCTAAAGCCGAAGGGAACTCAGACTCGAGAGGAATTCAAGGCGAATGCAAGGAACAAGAAGGTTATGATCTATTATGTGATTAATCATGAAGAATATAGGCATGTCTCACATTATATTACAACCAAGAAAATTTAGGTCGCTTTGGAGACTTATCATGAAGGAACCAATCAAGTAAAGACCAAGAAGATTCAATTATTAACTCATCAATATGAGTTATTCATAATGAAGGAAAATGAGTCTCTTTTGAAGATGTACAATCGCCTTATTGTGATCATAAATGGATTGATGAAGTTAGGCAAGATGTACCAAAAGGAAGATATCAACAAGAAGATCTTACGGGTGCTACTAAAGAAGGATTGAGAGGCTAGAGTAACCTCCATTGAAGAAGTAAATGATTTATCGGCTTTATCAACTGACGTGCTACTTGGAAAGCTTCTCATACATGAGATTACCCTTAAGCAAGGGGTAGAGGAAGACAAATAGAGAGGGATTGCACTTAAGGCTTTAAAGGAGAAAGATACCTCTTCTACAAGTGAAGGGGAGATCAATGTTGAAGTAGCCCTACTTTCAAAGCGTGTCAAGACTCTTCTCATGAAGAAAATGAAGTTTGAAAAGGATGGGAAGAAGCCATTCGAGCAAAGATGGGACTTGAATTGAAGGGATAACTTTTGAAGGAATCAAGCCATTTGCTATTACTGCAACAAGCTGAGATATATGAGGAATGAATGTCCTCACCTCAACAAACCATCAAAACCATTTAAGAAGAAAGCATTAAAGGTAACGTGGGATGATGATAGCGAGACTAATGAGGAGGTGTTTGGTGATGAAGGAGCAATAAATCTTTGCTTCATGGCATTATTGGACAATGAGCAAGATGAGGTAACCATATCATCTCAATCTTATTATAGTAATGATGAATTTGATGATGATGATGAATGTGGAGCATTGGAAGCATTGTTAGAAAAGTATGAAAAATTAGCTAGGAAGCATCAATTACTTAGAAGTAAACATGCATTCATTTCAATAGAGAAAAATGTTTTACAAAATGAATTTGATTCTTGTAAAATAAAACTTGAAAGCTTTGAAAAGGAAAATAAGCTTTTAAAAGATGAAAATGCTAAGCTTTCAAAAGAAAAGGATTTATTGAAAGATAATTTGTCTAGGTTTGAACAAGGTGAGGTCAAGATTGATACTATTTTAAAACACCAAAAACTTAGTGGTAATAAAGAAGGTGTTAGTTTTAACCAAAAATCTTCCTACACCTCTAAAGGCATGGTTTTTATCAAAGCTTCTACTTCGACATAAAAACCAAAGGATTTCAAAAATAAAATTGCTCATCTTAAGATAAATAGAATGTATGCTAGTAAATTGCATCATTGTTCATGTTCTTATAATCATAGCCATCCTCATGCATCTAGGAAGAAACATATGCATAACCATTCTAGATTTAGGAATGTTATATGTAATTATTGCAATAGAAAGGGGCATGCAACTAATAGATGTTTTATTAGGAAGATGCATTAGAATGATGATATGTATGCGTCTAACCCCCAAGGACCCAAATACATTTGGGTACCTAAAAAGAGATAAATGCATTTATTTTGATAGGTTTGCTTGAGCTCCAAAGTTAGCATCAATAAATGGTACCTTGATAGTGGATGTTCAAGGCACATGATCAGAAATGCAAGCCTATTCACAAACTTAGAGCATTTTGAAGGAGGTAATGTCACTTTTGGAGATAATGCCAAAGGTAAAGTAGTTGGAATTGATAAGATTGGTAAGGAATCAAACTTTTCCATAAATAAAGTATTGATGATTGAAGGGTTAAAACATAATTTATTGAGTATAAGTTAACTTTATGACAATGGTTATAAGGTTGTATTTGATCCTAAGGGATGTTTTATCTATAGGATTAGTGATGATAGGTTAGTCTTTTAAGGTTATAGGATAGAGAATGTTTATATGATTGATTTAGATTATATTCCTAATAAAAATGTGAAGTATCTTGTTTCTATAAATGAGGACTCATGGCTTTGGCATAGAAGGCTTAGACATGCTAGTTTTGAATGCAGTGGCGATCTCAGGAAGAACAAAAATGTGATTGGACTTCCAAAGATCAAATTTGCCAAGGACAAAGTATGTGAGGCTTGTCAAATGGGAAAATAAGTAAAGTCCTTATTTAAGGTGAAAAACAAGGCAACTTCTTCTAAACCCCTTCAATTACTTCATATGGATTTGTTTGGGCCTACTAGGATTGCTAGCTTAGGAGGCATGCATTATGCACTTGTTATTATTAATTATTACTCTAGGTTTACTTGGGTTTCATTCCTAGCTAATAAAGATGATGCATTAAATGCTTTCCAAAGTTTAACAAAAAGAATGCAAAATGAAAAAGGGTTTTACATTTCTTCAATAAGAAGTGATCATGGAAAAGAATTTCAAAATGAAAGTTTTAAATCATTTTATGAATTGCATGGTATTCATCATAACTTTTTTTCTCCTATAACTCCTTAACAAAGTAGGGTAATTGAAAGGAAAAATCAAACTCTTTGTGACATGGCACATACTATGCTTAATGAGTATCAATTACCTTTGTACTTTTGGGCCGAAGCGGTCAATACCGCTTGTTATGTCATAAATTGAGTTCATTTAACACCGATTTAAAACAAAACTCCTTATGAGCTATGGAATGGTAGAAAACCAAGAATTTCATACTTTAGAGTATTTGGTTACAAGTGCTACATTTTGAACACCAAGGATAACCTTAGGAAATTTGATTCAAAAATTGATAAGGGTTTATTCTTAGGGTATGCAACATCTAGCAAGTCATATAGGGTGTTTAACAAATGTTGTTTGGTTGTAGAGGAATCTATGCATATTATTTTTGATGAAAATAACTCCTTTGGTCCAAGAAAGGACATTGTTGATGATGATATAGGAATCTAAGAATGTGAATGAAGCCTTAAATGATAAGAGTTGGGTGTTGGCTATACAAGATGAACTAAATTAGTTTGATAAGAATAATGTATGGTCCTTAGTACCTAAGCCTAGAGATGCATATATTATAGGAACTAAGTGGGTGTTTAGGAATAAGCTTGATGAAAGTGGTGTCATAACTAGGAATAAAGTTAGGTTAGTGGCATAAGGATATTATCAAGAAGAGGGAATATATTTTAATGAAACCTTTGCACTAGTAGCTAGATTAGAAGTTATTAGAATGTTATTGATATATGCATCTCATATGAATTTTAAATTGTTTCAAATGGATGTAAAAAGTGCATTTTTAAATGGTTTCATAAATGAAGAAGTTTATGTTGCACAACCCCCTGGCTTTGAAGATTTTCAATTTCCTAACCATGTTTTTAAACTTACCAAAGCTTTATATGGCCTTAAACAAGCCCCTAGAGCTTAGTATGATAAGTTAAGTAGTTTTCTTATTGATCATGGTTTTGAAAAAGGCAAAGCAGACACAACACTTTTCATTAAGCATTATAAACATGATATCTTACTTGTTCAAATCTATGTTGATAATATTATATTTAGTGCTACTAATGGAAAATTATACAAGGAGTTCCCTGAGCGTATGCAGGGAGAATTTGAGATGAGCATGATGGGAGAGTTGAAGTATTTCTTAGGACTTCAAGTCAAGAAATATGAAGATGGAATCTTCATTGATCAAGTCAAGTACACATAAGAAATGCTAAAAAAGTTTGGAGTAGAAGATACAAAATCAAGAAAAACTCCTATGAGCATAACCACAAAGCTTTTCTTGGATGAAAGTGGCAAACCTATGGATCAAAAGAAGTATATAGGTATGATAGGTAGTTTACTTTACCTAACTGCTTCTAGGCCCGATATTATGTTTGTTGTGTATGTGTGTGCTAGATTTCAATCATCTCCTAAGGAATCACATTTGTGTGATGTGAAACATATTTTCAAATACTTGATTGGTGCTATGCATTATGGCTTGTGGTATCCTAGAAATAATTCTATTGACTTGATTGCTTATTCTGATGTTGGTTTTGCTGGAAATGTGTTAGATAGGAAAAGTACTTCTGGTACTTGTCATTTTTTAGGCAATTATTTGGTCTCTTGGTTTAGCAAGAAACAAAATTGTGTGTCTCTATCTACTGCTGAATCTAAGTATATATTCATAGGTTGTTGTTGTGTTCAAGTACTTTGGATTGAACAATAATTAAGGGATTACAATGTTTGTGTGTCTTGTACTTTTATTAAATGTGATAACACTAGTACTATAAATTTTTCTAGAAATCCAATGCAGCAATCTAAGACTAAGCACATAGATATTAGGCATCATTTTCTATGTGATAATGTGCAAAAAGGAAGGTTGTATTAGAATTTATTGATAAAACTCACCAATTGGTAGATATTTTTACTAAACCCCTTAGTGAAGAATGATTAAACTTCATCAAACATGAGCTAGGAATGATAGATAGTTCATTTTTGAAGTTGGTGTACTTGGTGGACTTTAGAAATTTCAAGAAAATTCTCAGAACCCTTTAAAATTTTCTAAATTTTAATCCCCGTATGGCTGTATTGATTTTGGTACGCCCGTACGCATTCCAAAGCCAATTTTCTTCAAATTTGGTACGGTCCTATGTGTTTGGTACGCCCATACGCATGTCTGTTATAAAATTAAAATTTTTTCAGCTGACAGCTTTCGTACGGCCGTACATTTCACCCGTATACCCATACACAATAGTGAATTTTTAGGCATTTTTGAGATGTACAGCCCTATGCCTTGGTGGTACGCCCATATGCGATCTAAAAAACCAATTTTAAACGTGATTTTTTAGTTGCCGCCGATTATCAGATTCTGATTTTCTCTAATTTCTCTCTCAAATCCTCACTAAATTCAACAAAATTAATCTTGAATCACTCCAAATTCATTTTCCCACAATCCTTTCCTCCATTTTTGGTTGGTTTCCTCTTGAATCTTTTGTTTTTATTTTGAGTTTTAATTGTTTTATTCATTTTTTATTTTTTTGATTTTTTGAGCATTCTAGTCACTTTTAGCTCTAGGTTCTTTAGACTAAAGTGCTTAGGATTGTGTTAGCTAGATGTGGTTTGAATTTTATTGATTTTCATGCAGGTATAAATTTTTGAGTTTTTCAAAAATCAACTGAAATTCTGTCGAATTTTTGAAAAAAAATTCTATCTTTGTTAAATTGTTTGTTTTTCATTGATTTCATCCATGTCAGCTCCTGAGTCTCGCGATGGCTCTTTGTCTCAGGGATGTAGAGTCAAACACATTGTACCACAGGCTCTAGTCCTCGTGCTACTGCTTCTACTTCAGTAGTACGTACTTCTATTCTAGGTGAGAAAGTCTTTTCTCACTCTCGTTTCATGTGTTGTTCCACTCTTTTATAGACATGACTAGAGGATGACATTCTATGCTATTTGACTAATGTTGATTGGTCAAATTTTGCTTTTCTACCTAATTATTGCATTCAGACAATAGCTTTTGAATTCCTACAGTCCTTCTCTCTTTCTACTACCATTAGCTGTACTTTCAGACTCTTCCGCAGACCCTACACTCTTTTCCCTACGGAGTTTGATGGTATCTTTGATTTCCATATTAAGGGCATTTCTAATGCCAAATCTGTGGTTTTTGACCACAATGACTTCTGAAAGGAGATCGCGCTTGATACTCCTTTCCATCTCTCTAGGCTTAAAGCCTCTTGTCTCAAATCCCCCTCACTCTATTACTATCATAGACTGATCTCATATTTGATATTCGGGAGATTTGAGTCACTAGCCCCGACTTGATTTTCCTCTATTCTATGGTCACAGGTACCCCTATCCAGTCTGGACGTTAGCTTCAGACCTCCTTTCATGAGGTTGGTGTCCAGAAATAGCTTGGCAAGGCTATTCTTTTTAGTCCTCTTATCCATCTTCTTTGCCAGTGCCTTTCTACCTTTCCTGCTTCTCCACCCACTCCTAGACCGAAAGATCTTAATCTAGATTTATCGTTCATAGAGCATTCCATGCTCCTTGAGCGTGATTCTGATTGTGAGTCCCATACTCACTCTGAGTACATTGCATGATGCATAGAGCATCTTTGATCATTAGGTCTTCCTAATGATACAGTCAACTTATATGGATGTAGTGCAGTTGTTATATGTCAGTACATGCAAGTGCCACTTCCTAATGGCACACCTGTAGAGTGGCTTGACCCTTTAGATCCTTCTTTTGCTGATGCCACATGCCAGGCAGCTTTGAACCATAAATGATAGCATTATTTTCAGGGTGGATCATCTTCTTCAGCTGTTCCTAATCCTCCTGGCCCTGCTTCCACTGATCCTGCTTCTACTCCTTCTATTGTTGATCTACTAGCTCAGCACTTTGCAATGCTCACTACTACATTAGCAGGTTTTGAGTGATATTTCAACCATATTGATCAACATCTCGCCTCTATTGATCAGCAGATACTTACACTTGATCAGTAGGCTACTGACGCACATGAGTTTTAGACGACTATAGTTGAGACCTTACATTCCATTAGTCTTATGCTAGATCCTTTCATTGTTCCTCCACCAAGTCCACCTCCTCTTAAGGACTTGCAATGATCATTTTGATGTTGTCAAAGGGGAAATGTTTTAGGATATTAGAGATGTTAGTTTTTAACTTATAGACTAGTTTTATTTTTTATTGTTATTGTTATTTTTTCATTGTTACTCTGATCAGTGTATTGTATTCAGTTTTATTATTATTTCTGCTCTGATCAGTGTATTGGATATTTTTTAAGTATATTTATGGCATATGATGATTTTTCAATTCATTATTATATTATTGTTTGTATTGTCATTTGCTCTAATTATGACTTAGTTTGATAATGCTTTGATCATATGATTTTGTTTATGTTTTGATCATATAATTATATATATTGCTCTGATCATACGTTAAATAGTTTGCTCTGAACTTTATATTTTTCTCCTTTCCTTTGTGCTTGGTTGATTACTTGATATTTCATGGCATAAATTCTAAAACAAAGGGGGAGATTTTTAAAATTTTTAAAATCTAAAATTTCTGAGTATGTTTTTACAAATTAAACTTAAATTGATTACCAACATCAAAAAGGAGGAAATTGTTAGACCCATAATTTTTGTGTGTTTTGCATGAGTCAATTTAAGTTATTTGCAATTTAAAATCACTTTTGTGTGTTTAGTATGGGCATACCATGTTTTGTATGGGTGTACCATCTGTGTTTGTTGTATAGTACGACCATATGGTTGAATGTATCAAGCTGCTTTTGATTGATTCTTTCCTAAAAGTTGGTACGGGCATACCATTGCTAGTAAGAATTTTACGTATTAGGAAACTTATTTTGGTACAAGCGTACCGTTGCTCGTAGGAAAATTTTTTTTCAGGAAAACCATTTTGGTACGGGCGTACCAATGGGTGGTATGACTGTACCTAACTTCCTGCATGTTTTTGAATTGTGCTTTTAAGTCGGTACAGGCATACCATGTTTGGTACGACCATACGTGACTTTCCATATTCATTTTAAATGGTTTTTAATGATTCTATTTCAGACAGAATACTTTATTATCATTGTTTAACGACTAGTTTTCTCTATGCAAGCTTTTTTTGAGTATTCTACTTTGTTTACAAGTAAGTTGTTCTATTATGATTCTAGCTTTGGAAACTCTCCTTGTATTGAATCCTCACAACCTAGTGTTGAGTTTTGTAATTATGGGTTGGTGTGTGATTAATGTTTGGGGCATTAACTTGTAATTGAGAGTTCAATTGCTGTGAGATTGCAATTGTTGTAAAGGTTTGAGTGTGAGTCTGAAAAATACTAGGGTTACGATTCAGTTGAAGAATCCTTTGTGTAATCGATCGATTAAGATTAGTGGAACGCTAAGTGGAAGACTTAGGAGAAATGGATGTAGGAAAAGAGTTAGTGCTGAACCACTATAAATTATGTACGTGTTGCCTTCTGTAGGGATTTCACAACTGAACTCAACCTTGAACAACATTTAAACTTATGCAATATAGGTATCTAAACCACTTGTAAACCAAGGAATTAATACTTGTGTGCATGCAGTGATAAGGAATTATGGGTTAAGGGTGTGCCTAAAGTCAAGATACCATAAACATACCCGTAAACTAAGATGCCTAAATGAAGTCAACAAATACCTAAAATATAAACTTGCACAGATATTATTCTAATATAAGAATAATTGAAAATGTTTCTTGTTAAATCATATTCGTAAGCTAAGATGCCCAAATTCCTTCATCAAGTTATTATCCATATTCTATGATCACCAGGCTTCATTCGTTTGCATTGTTATTACCTGATAGCTTCATGTCACATTTTGTAGCTCCTTCTTTCATCCTACCATCACTAGGACTAATTCATGTCTTCTAGCTCATTCTTTTTGTTTACCATTCATACATTTGCTTCACTTCTCCAACCAAAGATCCTCAATCAAAATTCACAACACAATGCTTAACTTCTCTTTTACACATAAATTTGATTACAAACCCAAATCCGAATGATAAATAGATATAAACTTCCTTGTAGGGTTTCAATTTCAAAGAAAAATAGAAATCTAGTAAGGAAATTAGAAATTCATAATTGATTTTAAGAAATTAGGGTTACTTTCAAATTAAAAAATGGAAGGGGGGATTCTCGAACGTAATATACACTAAAGATCAAAACTGTATCATTCATTAATGAAGTTAAAAATGATGTCATTTTGAAGAATCAAAATGATGTCATTTCAATAAATGAACTATGAACGACATCATTTTAACACATGAATTAAAAACGATGTCATTTTAACACAAGAATAAAAAACGACATCGTTTTAATGTTTTTAAATGCTTTAAATTAATTAGTTTTGAATGATGACATTTTGTCGTATTCAAAACGAGGTTGTTTTGTTGCATCTTCAATTATTTATTCTTATTTTTACTGAATATTAGTAATATACTTTTTTATTTATATTTTAAAATATATAAATATATTTAATATTAATTAATAATATTATATATTATTTAAATCATTATTTTACAAAATCAGTAATTCATGTTTTATAATTATACGAAACAAACAAAACATTTTTATAAACATTACATATTTTTTATTTATCGATAAATTATTATATAAACAATTGCATATTAAGTTATAATATTAAATTAAAATTGCATTTCCTTATTTTTTAAAGAACATAAATATTAGTAATTATTATTTTTCAAATTATATATAATATTGATAATAATTAATACTAATTATTTATATATAAATTATATATTATATATATAATTATATATATATACATTATAAATTATATATACAAATTATATATATACATTATAAATACTAATCAATTAAATAGAAAATAAAAATTTCATTATTTATTTATTTTATTTTTAGTTAAAAATAATATATAATAAAAAATTTTCATATTTTTAAAAATTAATAAATAGCTATAGAATTTCACTATGAAATTAATTTTGTAGTAAAATAGTGATGGATATGGCTATGATAACAATTCCGTCGTCAAATTGTGACATAATTAGTGATGAAATAAAATTTCCAAAGCCATATTGCAATAGGATTTATGATCGTACAATTACCGTAGCTATATTGTGATGGTTTTAGCCATGCCAATTTTTTTAATCGCTATTTTCTCAGTTTCGTAGCCATTTTGTTGCTATTCCATAGCTATTTAGAGATGAAATAATTTTGTAGCTAAATTCCGTAGCCATCCTACATCTTTTTTGTAGTGTAACTTTGCTATCAGAAGATTTCAATGTAAACTGATGATACACAACTTATAATTCATGTTTCTTTATTCTATGGATATTATTTCTAGAAACCATATAACAGTGAAGTTTATGAGTTTATTACAAAGTTACTATCAAGATAACTTTGACTTGGAGCTTGATGTAGATAAGCTTAATTTCTTAACTTGAACAAAGGTTAGGTTAATAATTATTTTTAGTAGGTAGTTATATTAAAGTTGCAGCCACTCTATTTTCTTACTAAGTTATTGGAAATTCATTTCATTCTAAGTTTTAATTAAATAAATAGTACTTTCATGCTTATTGAATTTTGATTATGATATTCTAATGCATGATGCCTTGACCATTTGCTCTTGTCATTCATATGAATTTATGATGAAGTCATTATTTTTTAATGCTTAAATTTTGGAATATTGACAGGTTTCAATATAGATTTCTTTTAAATAACTTGCAATAATTCTTACAAGATCATATCTAGTTATATATGTTATATGTAAATTGTATTATTTTATTTTATAAAACTTTATGGTAAGATTTAGTTACTGGTAGTCGGATGTTTTTTTTTCCAATTTACGTAATGAACTTGTAAACTATAATAATTTTATGTGGATTGTAATTTTAACAATTAGTTTTGTTTGGATATTTTCTATATTCATAGTATTTATATTTTAGATTTTAATAATATTAGTTACAATAGTTTAGTTTGAGAATAGGTTATGCAAATAAAATAGGTCAATGATCATTAAATTATTATGGCTAAACATTTTTATTCAAAATAAGCATTAATATTTATAACATCTGAATGTATGGTAAGCATCAATAACTTTAATCTTTCGATTCTTTCTATACATGATCAATTTGGAGCTCTCAATATTTTGTAAGTGTTAATAATTTTAAGCTCCTAACCAAGTGTAAGCATTAGTAATTTTAACCTTGAACATATTGTGTTTTCTTGTAATGTATGTAAAACCTATATAATACAAATATATATCCAACATCTACCTTCATATTCACTCTTGGAAATATGTGTTTTATCCTAACTACTAACACTATGGATCGATCATGCCTATGCTTGGTTTGCCAATAGTCTTAAACAAAATCATTGGCTTTAAATATCACATGGAGGCCTGCATGCACTACAAGAAAATACATCTATGTCAATGGTTTTTTTTTGGAGTTACCAATACAAAAAAGCATTATAAAATGAGTTACCTACATAAGAATTTACGTCATGAAAAGTGTAGGTAACTACATTGACAACAAATTGCCCATGCAAAATATTTCATTTCATAAGTAAATTTATTGTCAACACACTTTAGCGTTAGAATATGAAAAGAATACCAATGCTTTTGTATACGTTGTTATTATGCTACCCTCTTGCTAACGCTTTTGTATGCATTGGCATTTAAAAGTTGCTTACACTTATAATGCATTGGAAGGCTAAAATAACTAATGTTTACATTACATTAGGAGCTTAAAATTGCTAATGCTTATAAAATGTTAGGAGTTCTAATTAGCAATGCTTACAAAATGTCAACTACACCTTTAAAATTTAAAATGAAGCTAAGTAGAAAAACATTTCACAAATTTATACAAAGAAATAATGAAGATAAAACAATATAAAATATATTATAAATTGATTATTCAAAAATTAAAATTAGTTATAAATAGTACTATATTTCAATAGCTATGATAAATGTGATGATACTTTTACAAATAACATATCTACAAATGAAGAAGTTGTGAAGTTAAACGGTATTCATGGTATCCATAAGGACACGTAATATGCAATCAAAGCCTGCTTTCTCTATCAACTTTTCATGAATCTGTAAGCACTAATCACAAGTTGGTCAATCACCAATAGACCCCTATACAAATACTTGTACATCATGGCACATCAGAGAGCTAATTATGTCTGCAAACACCTGGAGTGCATACTTTATGAAAATAAACATTAGGACCCAAATACAATTTACTTATATCCCCTAACCATTGCTTTTGATGTTGTGCCTCTCAAATCTAACTATATTCATCATAGAAAAAAAATTAAAAACATCCTTAAATAGTAGAAAAAGAGAGAAGCAACTTATAGTTAAGATTCTACTTCTATACATAATTAGATAATCAAAATTGCATTTTTTTCATAGTAGCATTAATAATACAAGGGTAGGTTGGCAAGTGAAATGACAATTCTTACATCATAAAAAAGTAGAATAGTCAATTGATGCACAACAATGACTCCTTACACCTGGAAAGATCATACAATGCCAAGCTATTATATTCATGAATAAAATCCTAATAAGAAGAACCTACCTAAGATAATATGATTTGAAGCAATAGTTTATATCCTAAATTTATAATATTGTAGGCATAAAAAGACATCTAAGAAGCCAGTGCTTGGAAATACACTAAGAAACAACCCATAATCAATCAGGGAAAAGAGGGATTAAACTTGGAGCAATAAAAATGAAGTGAATTGATCAGGTGTCAAAACTGCTAAATTAAATCATACTTCCCCCAATGTAGAAATATAATAATTTTATAGTAGTAGAAGAAGGGTCGATCTCATAGGGATGGAATGATTTTTGATTCTTTACGATAAAAATAAAATAGAATAAGTTTGGAATATTTGGAGAAAAATAAATAATAAAATAAAATTTAGATTTTAGAAAATATCAATATGGAGAAACTTCCCAATCACAAGCCATAATTAATTATTGTTAGATCATGATCATTGATGCAATGATAATATAACGGTAAAATGACCAAACCAATTATAGAACATCGAGAAAGCCTCGCATGAACCAATTCTTCTTTATTATTAAGATGACCAGGAAGCAGCTATACATTCGCCTCTAATTTTTGAATAGACACGGTGAAATCAAATTTGCACACAGTCTTCTAGAAATCACATTAAGGATTAGAAGAACCAAATTCTAATTAAGACTTAAGAACTAGCTCTGCCATGTTCAAACTAGATCATTTAATTCACAAAGAAATTTAAAAGCCTTTGACCCCAATTAACACTTTGATTGCTATTTCAATAAGTCGAGTGATAATTAGGGATCAAACAACTCATATACCAGTATATGTAAAATAGAACCATGCAAAGGATCCTTTTTGACATGTCCTTGAGAAATACAATGGTTCGTTAATTTACAGAATTAAAATGAATAATGTTTTACCATTGAAATTAGGAACGATTTGATCTCATATGATCTTCAATAAATTAATTATGTTGCTCTTGATTGGGAAATAGAAATGCCTAGCCAAGCATTATAGGTAACAACATCAATTTAAAAATAAAATTAAATATTTGAAAGAAATAAACAATAATATTAATGCTAATATTCAATCAAAACAAATTCTAACTTTACTCAACACCTATAATAAGAACAAGTCTCCTATTTATAGGAATTGATAATAGACTAAATAAATAAATAAAATAAATATCAATCCTTATCTTTAGATAGGATCTCTTAAATCTAATCTTATCTAATCCTGAATTCAAAAACAGAAAATCAAATTTGTTAGGTCCTTGAGCCTCCTTTTATGCCTATAAGCCTTGGTCATACGACTTGTATTCTGCTTTAGCCTCCAAAACGTGGTAAAAACTTCTTTTTAGCTTCCTTTTTATTTTTTCCTTATTTTTACTTGTAAAATACAGAAATATAACCAAGTCAAATGTTCTAGCTACTTTTCTAATCTAAAATGGAGCATTTTATACATGAAAAACATGTGTTTTAATGCTCGATCATGAATATATAGAATCTAACAAAAGAAATAGATAACATATTTCTAATAATTCTAGCCTAACTCTCATATATCAACAGTTTGTCTTACCTTTGGAGAATCATATATCAATAATCCTTATACTAAATAGTTGTTTCCACTATCTTAAGGCATTCAACTCGCACAAGTTAGTAGGATTCCTATAATGAATCATTACTTCGATACAACTTCCTCACAAGAACCAACCAGTATAGCTAAACAATTAATATAGATAGACATTCTTTCAAATTTTGTAGAATATACAAAATAAAGAAATTACATCATACCTCCACCTCCTAAAGTCCATTTACCATTGATAGAGATTATTTATTGTTATATGGATTATCCATTGCTTGTTCATTAGAAACATTCTATCAAATTTCAAAATTCCTAATTAATAATCAACTAAATTGATTGTAAATCAAATAAATAAATTGTATCATTTAAATGATTTAATGCCTTTGAGCCTTATTGTCCTCCTAATGATTGACGTAATAAAGATAGAATATCGTTTAATTGTTGAATGTGAACCTTAAAAAACAAAGAAATCATATGGTTAAGCATCATTTTAATATATTTATAGCTATTTATTAAGTAAAAAAAATAAGTAATAGAAAATAAGAGAGTTCATGTACAACTACATACTCGTGAAATAATTTGAGTTCCAACCAATTGGTAAATTAGTGAAGTTAAATCCCACATTTCTCTTTTAAGGCTTGCAATACTTTCTTGCATACTTTGCATCTTATTTTCATATTCCCCAACCTTATCCTTTAATGTTTGTACTTATTCCTTATTAATGGGCATTGTCTTATGAGCATGAGATCCAACATTCAATTCTTTTGCTTTCACGCCAAGACCAAAACCCTTCACACGCCCATATTTATCTGTTACTCCAACCATCTTATCAAAAATTTCATATTTTATTACATTTGAAGATTTAGAAGTAATTGTACATTCATTGACACAAGTCATAACATTTTCTTAATTTCAAAAATAAATTATTATTCACCCTTACATATAACAAAGTTACTAGTATTTTAAATTTGAACAATATAAAATAAACCACAATATCATAGGATGTTTCATTAATAGAACTTCCATCTTTATGCATATGGGTTAATGAAAAGAACTCAATATATCTAGGCTCTTTCCCATTTGCTTCTTTTTTTCATTTAAGTAATACATAATTTCAAAATATCTCAGCATTCAAACAATTAAAGTGAGAAAGTATAAATTAATATCATAATACATATGTATTCATCCTTTTTTCTTGTAAAGCTTTTAGAACTAGTTGTATATAAGGAGTATGTTGTATAGAACATGCCTTCTTTCCTTTATTACTATGTAACTATAAGAGAAAAAATTATCATAAACTACAAGCATAAATATATCTTAAAGAGATGGTAATATAGCTTACTTTACTCTCTTCGCTGAACCAAAAACTTACAAGTCCTTTCCATTGTGTAAGTGGTTTGACTCCAAAAAGAGCTACTTGTGCAATCTAAGCTTCAGTTTGATTAGGTAAGAAATATTTATACTTCAACTTGTGCTTATATGTTTTCCACTTATCACATATTGAATCTAATATCCATCTCTTGATTTTTGAATTTTGTGGAAGAGAAAATTTTGACTACAACATAAACATGAGAATAATAAAAATTAGTTAACTTTCAACAAAATCTTCCAATAAAGTATTCATAGGTCTTACATTTGTAGCTGTCCAAAGTCCATCCTTAATTGAATTAGGTACTTCTCTCCAATCAAATTTATTAATTGGACAAAGTTCATCTCTTCATGCAAGAGTCCCAAGCCATCATCCTAGTATGCCTCATCCTTTCTTAATTGGTTGTCCAATGTCAATGAAATGAACTTTGATTTTATTACCTGTTGGTAAACTCCATATATCATTAGCACGAGTTATACATGTTTCTTACAAATGTTCCCTTCATTCTCTAAAAAGCATTTTGTAGTAATGCTACGAATATGTTATCTTTATTGACTTAAATCGATAAAACAACATAATATGATTCAAGCTTGGAAATGGAACTTAATAAATGATTAAAAACAAAAATGAAGGGCAAGGGTTTGGAAAGAAGCAGCTTATTAAAGTATTATAGGGTAGTAGTGAGGGTAATAATACTAGACATATCAAAGTGTTAGTAAAAGAGTAGCATACTAATAATGCATACAAAAACGTTGATATTCTTTTCAAAACCCAATGCTAAAATGCATTGATAGCCAATTTACCTACGAAATATTTTGCATGGGCAATTTTTTACCAATGGTGTATTTAACTATGCTTTTTATGCTATAAATTGTTGTGTAGGTAACTCATGTCGGGATAAACTTATTTTCTTGTAGTGTATGTAAAAGCTATACAATACAAATATATATCAAACATCTGTCTTCATATTCACTCTTGGAAATATATGCTTTATCCTAACTGCTAACACTATGTATCAATCATACCTGTACTTGGTTTTCCAATCGTCTTAAACAAAATCATTGGCTTTAAATATCATATGGAGGCCTGCATGCTATGAATATATGATTGTATTTATTGAATTAAATTGATAAAATAGAAGAATATGATTCAAGCTTGGAAATGGAATTGAATAAATGATTAAAAGCAGAAATGGAGGGCAAGGGTTTGGAAAGAAGTAGCTTATCAAAGTATTGTAAGGCAGCAGTGAGGGTAATCATACCAGACTTACAAAGGCGTTGAACTTGAAATTCCAAGCTGGTAAGAGTGGTCGAAGGGAGTTGAGAAGAAGTAATGGATAAAGAGGCGAGATATTTGGATGGTTTGGGGATCATGGTAGAGTTGATTTGGAAGAGGATTAAGAGGGAGATAAAGGGGAAAGTGATGAAGCAGAATGAATAAAAAGGAGTAAGACTATGGAGAAGGTAAGTTAGAGTGGAAAATATAAAACTCAACCAATTGCCATATGTTATTTATTCATTTTAATTGAAATTGAGAGTACATTTTCAATAAAATCAAATTATAATGGGAATATTGATATCGTTTTACTTAACCCATACATACACACAATTACATCATCATATAATTAAAATATCAAATACTATATTTGTATTCGATTTGAACAAAATTTATATATAATATTAATACAGTTACATAAAATAAATATAATATATAAAGTCTAATTGTGTGTAACAATAAATATGATTAAATTCAAGATATTAGTTACAGCAAATATAAAGTCTATATCTGCATCTTTTTAGGTAGTAGTTGACACAACATGTTAGCATATGGTAAGCAATTAAATTGAGAATTTAATTATATTATTGTTAGAACAAATAAATTATATTAATTTTCATTAATTATATATAATTAATTAAGCCTTCATTAATTCCATTAATTATATACATACAACTACTTAATAAATTATATTCATTTTTTAATTATTTATTTAGTGAAATGGTATTAATAATATATACAAATTTTTTCAATTGAAAATTTAAGGCTTAAATTCTTAAAATCATAAAAAATATTCTTCAATTCATAAGTATTATTATTTTTAAAATAAATATTCTAATTAGATAAGTGTTTGCTAGAATGTATTTTAATTTTTTATACTAATTTGTTTTAATTTCTAGATAAAATATATTAACTTTAGCATTGCACTTTCTATTGCAATATTTAATATTTTATAATAAGAAAATTGAGATATAATATTGTAATTAGAAATCAATTATAATTCTTATTTGTAATTATATTCATTAATAAACACTAAAATATTGACTTATACCAAAACAATAAAAAAAAATTTAGATTGGAAGTGAACCAAAGGTTTCACTTATATTGATTTCCATATATTTTTAACTTATACTAATTTTTATATTAATCGATCAATTAATATAAAATTATTAATTATTTTGATTTTAAAAATAACTTTATAAAAATATAATTTATATCGAAATACATATATATATTTCTTACTTTAAATATTATGTTTTGTATCACATTTAAGTTCTATCTTTGAATTTTTTGATACAAATTTGAACTTCTTTACTATGAAATGTATCCAAAAAATTTAAGTTTTATGGAATTTATAAAAAATATATAATTATAAAAAATATATAATTCTTAACACTGGGCAGCTGTTAAGAATATCCTTAAGTACTTAAGAAGGACTAAGGACATGTTCTTAGTATATGGAGAGGGTGATTTGCAAATAACTGGGTATACTGATGCCAGTTTTCAATCTGATAAAGATGATTGTAAATCACA
>CANYBF010605083.1:0-10641 GCA_948192965.1 Dalechampia spathulata
ATGTCATTAATAATAGAAAGAAATAATCATTAAGGATGATAGTATAAATTTATTAAATGGCATATAGACATATTTATATGAATAATTGGAGTAATGATTATTTTGCTAATATTATATCATGAGTTTTTATTTTGATGAATGGATTTAATTGATATGACTCTTTATATGATGATATTATCATATCATGAATAAGATTGATAGTTGATAATTATGGAATATATCTATGACAAGGTGAAATGGTATAATGAAATAAATAAATGATTGTTAGTAAATAAAGATAATATTTACAAAATTAAAATATATTAAAAATAAAATAAAATAAAATAGATATTTTATTTTATAATCCTAAAGGTATGATACGTATCGAAAATTGGTACAAAATTTTTAAATAGTTAAGTTAGGAATATTATGAAATATGATAATAAGGTATATTACATACCATTTATTATGGATTATAATTTAAGTATTTAAATATGAAGATAATGATATCTATCTATGAATGAAGGGTGATGAATTATATTATTAAGACTTATAACCCAAGTAAATAAATTTAGATTTAACCAGAAAATGATGATCAAATATTCAAATGGAAATTATATGATATGAAAAGAAATTGATATGCATTTGATGCTTTATGATATGTATATTATTCAAAAAGATGCAATAGGAAATGAATGATATGTAAATTATACGGTACATATGATAAATTCATGATGCCTGCATATGTTTATTTGACATCATGGCATAAAGCCAAACATATCATGTCATGCAATATAAATTGACATATGCATATACATGACATAACATGGAGGAATAAGGGAGGCAGAAAATGATAAAGGAAAAGGGGTACTTAGGCATTATGAAATGAATTCCTACGAGAAATGAACGAAAAGGAAAAAGAAATGAATGTGAAATGGGTTTCAATATGTTGAACCATAGTATGATATGAAATGAAATGTAAGACCCAGTACCAAGCGCGCAAATGATATGAAATGACCTAGAATGTAAAAAGGGGCAATGAAATGAAATGAGATGATACAGAAAAATATGAGGGAGAATGCATAACATAAATGCATTCTCATATACGACATAAATCATGAATTATATGATGATGATTTATTTGTTATGATGATTAGCGATAATGTTCATATGCAAATTGATTATTAATAATATACATTCCATGACATATACATGATGGAGTTGAGGATGACAAATAATTAATGCAATTATATGAATTATGGTGATGATAATGATGTCTTATTGATGTGGACCATAATAATGATATTTATGTTATGCAAATTAAATAGTGAAATAAACATAAAGCCAGTATATCATTTTTAAATGATGAGGTGATATGTTATATTGGTATTACTTGAGTAATGATAAGATATTATATGAAATAAATGTTATGCAATATGATGAGATTATCAATACATGATGAAGAAATATTAATGATGATATATCTAATGCTTACGAAAAATCATTTGTTGATATACAACGATGATGTTTAGAAGTAAAATTCAAAAATGATTACATTGGGATATTAAATTAGAAGATATTATGATTTACATGATCTGTACATATATGATACATGAATGAACATAATTTTCATATGTTATGTGTTAAAGCACCACTAAGTTTTATACTCAGCATTTGTCATTTGATGGACGCAGGTTAACAGATGATGGCAAGCATGGATTTCCTAAAGGACCAATTCAGCAGAAGTTTTCTCTGAGGATAAGGACTTGGTTAGGGGTAAAGCATATTGATTAATTAATTTAAATTAATCTATAAAGCAGTAAACGTAAAATTGTAACACAGGGACTAACCAAGTAATAAACAAGTAAACACAAACATAGTATAAAAAAAATTCATACGAATCCCTAGTAGAGTAATTAGTGGTTTCCATGTATTGAAGATCATTAATTATTTTATGAGAGCATGTCACGGTGAAAAGGCATAACAGCAGTAAAATGAAGGAAAATATGAACCACTAAGTAAAAATGGAAAAATGTATGATCGATGGATGAAAGTGGAAGAACTAAGATCATGGAGTTAAGAAAGATTATAAGGTGGGGTAAAGATGATAGAAATAAGATCAGCACTAGCCAGACGAAGGCATATGTAATGGTGAGAGAGGAAGAACTGAAGGATAGGGCACATCAAAAGGGGGAACAATAAACATGTCATCATAATCAAGATTGTATAGACCAAGGAAAATCAGGTTGTGGGAGCTAATACCAAGGAAAAGGATGATAGAATGAGAAAGGAAAGGGTGGGTACATGATATGACCTAGACTAGGGAGATTCTACATCAATACAATAAGAATTTCAAATTCAATCATGGCATCAATTGGAAGCATTTCAGATAAAGTTTCAGAGTTACAATTGATAAATCCAATGGTTTGAGTAGAATAAAGTCAAACTTACTCTCCAAGGAAATTCTATCATGTGTCAAAGTCATCAAATAATTGAATAATTCAACTAGGATTCCTACTTCAACTAGGAATTTGCTCTTTAAGGAAATGTTATCATGGATCAAAGTCATCAGAGAGCTAAAATCAAAAATTTCTAATTCAACTAGGATTCTTACTTCCATCAAAAGCTTACTCTTCAAGGAAATCCTATCATAGGTCAAAGTCATCAAAGAGCTGAAATCAAAGAGTCTTAATCCAACTAGGACTCCTACTTCAATAAGGAACTTTCTCTTCAAAGAAATCCTATTATAGATCAAAGTCATTAGAAAGCTGAAATCAAAGAGTCATAATTCAACTAGGATTCCTACTTCATTAAGGATTATTATCCTTATTCAATAAGGATTCTTATCCAATGATACGAATATTTATGGAGTTCAAGAAAACACAAGGAGCTTAAAGGAAGAACCACTAACTCTTCTAAGTGGTCTAGTTACAAGGTCATATGCCAAAAAATATAAAGTAGCCATGAACTTATTTATTTAAGAATAAATCATAATGGAGTTATAAGAACATGCCTTCCACAAGTGTTATTTGGAGCTTAAAGGGGCACCTAGAGCCATGACATTGCTTGAGGTGAGTTTAGAAGAGAAGGGAGCCTAAAGTATACCATTTGGGTCTAATAATAAAGCCATAGCCTTATTTTATAAGCTTATAAAAGAGTTAAGCATGTTGAGCCATAAGTTAGGCCTGTTGAGAACTCAATAAGGAAAAGTAGTCATGCCAATTCCTAACCTAATTGGTTTGCATGAATTTTCATGTAATATTAGCTTTATTTTATTCATTTTATCTTATAAATTTAGAGTAAGAATAGGATGGCTAAATCCTCCTTAGAATAGACTTCCAAATCCTTGAAGGAATAAGATTAGAAATTACTATAAATACAAGCTCTTGTAAGCCCTTTAAGGCATCTTCATTTGAACAATAAAATCACTATTCTTTCATGCTTTATGCATATTTTATTATTATAATGAGAGTGATGATTTGCTTTCTTCTAATTGCATTAGGAATTAAGGTTAACTTATCAATCTAATTATGGCATTTTCTCTTCTTCCATAACCTTATCATTTGCATTTCCATACTCTATAATTTAGGGGTTCAATAGGCCGGGGGTTTATTCTACCATTAGAGCTATATCTTAGTGTATGTGAGGGTTTGTGGCATACTTGCTATTGGGTTCAGTATCAGTATAGAATAACAAAACAGAGGTATGATAAATGAAGATTTTTTCATTACAAGTCATCCTTTAAAAGATATATTGGCTGCAATGTAGGAGTTAGTGTCTTAAAATGAACAAGGAGAGAAGGTAAAGAATTGACCTTAGTACCTGCCTATACCACTATGAATTATATAAACCCTAACACCCAAAACCTTGACCTAGATAACCCAAAAAGCTTAAGCCCAAGTAAAATACAACAGCTATTAAGTGATCCCAACCCAAGACCATGACCAAAACTAACCTATGATATCTTAAATAAAACCAAATAAATAAAAGGAAGGAACCATTTATACAAGAAGCAAGAGTTAAAAAACCAAAATTAAACCAAAAGGAGAACCATTACCTAATGGCTCTACTAACATCTATATGTGATATGTTATTAAAGGGAGAAGTAATAATAAACTAAAGTAAAGGAGAATAGCTATAACAAAAAGAGAGAAAGAGAGGGGTTGAAGTGAACAAGTGAGATGGAAAGGAAGAGATGTTATTCGAAGTCAAAGTGGAAACTTTGTAGCAAGAGAAGATGGAAAAGAGAGATAATTATAACTCTAACTACTCGTATGATAATTTATCATTATTGAAATTGTGTAACAGGCCTAAATTACACACTTCTATGCATTTCATTTGGCAAAATTGTAATTTAAGTCCCTAAACAACCCCAAACTACCCCTTTTAGCCCCTAAACTTAATTATTTTCTTAAATTTATTTTTAAATCCTCCAATCATAACTTAAATTTTATTTTATACATTAAAAATATACTCTAATATCTTCTATTTTAATTATAATTACTATCCATCAATTCTCTCAACCAATTAAATTAATATTCCTACACTCTCTGTCCATCCACTAACACCATTTCCTGTACTACTTTTCCAATTACCTATACACTTTTACAAATACCAATCCCACTTCCATTTAATTATTTTATTTAAAATATATTCTAAATTATTCTATTTCCATTCATGTTTATCTATTTATTATCTTCCATAACATTAATTTTCCTATTTTCTCAATTATGACATCATCTTGGTCATTTATGACATCATGATGAAAAATACTAATTATACATTTCTAATATTTAAAATTTTTATTATAAATACTTAATAAGATATTATTAATTCATAATTGCTTATTTTCTAAGAAAAATTAATTTAATATCATTCACTTACATCATCATCACCTAATTATGACATCATAATTAATCCAAATTTCAATTTTGCTAACTTTTGTAAATATATAATATAAGTTAACATAAGCACTTTGAGCATAGTTAATCAATCAAATTCAATGTTTTTAACATAGAAATCATCGATTTAGTGCCATTTAGGGGTCGTTTCAGTGGTTTCGTCAAAATTTCAATCTTCAACTTTAAAGCTTTATACTCTAATCTTATCATATAATCATCATCATAATCATAATCTCATATCATTTTCATACCAATAACATATAAAATATATTATTTCAAGTAATCTCATGAATGCAAAGTGTGTGCTCGTTTCAGGATGTGACAACTCACTCCCCCTTATTTAAGATTTCGTCCCCAAAATCTAACATTAGTTATCTAAAAACAAATGAGGATATTATTGTCTTATAATAGATTCTCTTTCCCATGTTGCCTCTTGCCTTGTGTGATGATTCCATAACACTTTCACTAATGGAATTCATTTGTTTCTCAATTATTTTGTTTCATGTGCTAGAATCTTAATCAACTCTTCATTATAGGATAAATCTGACTGAACTTCAACGTTTTCCACTGAAATAACATGTGATGGGTCTGACCTATATCTTTGAAGCATAGATACATGGAAAACATTATGGATACACTCTAACTCTAGCAGTAAAGCCAAACGATACGTCAATGGTCCGATCCTTTCCAACATTTCATATGGGCCAATGAATCTCGGACTTCACTTCCCTTTCTGACCAAATCTCAGAATTCTCTTCCATGGAGATACTTTCAAAAATACCTTATCCCCAACATTGTATTCAATATTATGCCATTTCAAATCAATGTATGATTTCTACTGATCTGATATAGCTTTCAATCATTCTTTGATCAATTTCACCTGATCCTTTGCTTGTTGGATTAAATCTGGTCCAATCATCTGTCGTTCACCAACTTCATCCCAATTCAATGGTGTTTTGCATCATCTTCATATGGTGCCATTTGAATGATGGATTATAAACTATTGTTGTATGTGAATTCAATGAGAGGAATATACCTATCTCAACTTCTGACCCATTCCAATACACAAGCTCTCAATATATCCTCTAGAATCTGAATGATTCGTTTTGATTATCCATCTGTCTGAGGATGAAATGCTATACTAAAATGAACTTTAGTACCTAAAGCTCTTTGAAAACTTCCCCAGAAATGAGAAGTAAACCATGGATCTCTATTAGAAATAATGGATGATGGCACTCCATGAAGTCTCACTATCTCTCTGATATATAGTTCAGCTAGTCATTCTAGACTATAATCCATACGAACAGGTAGAAAATAAGCCATCTTAGTCAATCTATCAATAATTACCCATACAACATCATGTTTACCTTGTGTTATTGGCAATCCTATGACAAAATCCATCGTAACTCTATCCTATTTCCACTCCGGAATAGAAAAAGGTTGTAATAATCCTGCTGGCACTTGATGTTCAGCTTTAACTTGTTGACACACTAGACATTTAGAGACAAATTCTGTAATATCTCACTTCATGCCTACCCACCAATAGGATAGCTTTAAATCTCTATACATCTTAGTACCTCCTAAATGATATGAATACAAACTATTATGAGCTTCATCCAGAATCTGCCTCTTTAACTCCTCATCAGCTGGAATGTAGATATGATCTTTATGCCTCAACAAACCTTCTGAATCTAAGGTAAAAACCTTCTGATTACCCAATTGAATTTTCCCCAATTGCTTCTGATACTCTTCATCATTTTGGGCAACTTCTTTAATTCATTCTACTAATAATGGTCTCACCTATAGCCGTAATTCTACTAGGATACAATCTGCTTGCACCATTAAAAGAGCATTTAATGGTCGAATCTCCTGTATTAACATCAATGATGATTGTTGTAGCATAGCAAAAGTCTTTCGGCTAAGAGCATCAGCTGCCAGATTAGCCTTTCCAGGATGATAATCAATGAGACAATCATAGTCTTTGATCAATTCAAGCCATCGTCTCTACCTTAAGTTCAACTCCTTCTGTGTTCCCAAATACTTTAGACTCTTATGATCTGTGTAGATATAGCACTTCTTACCATAAAGATAATGATGTCATATTTTCAAAGCAAACATAATAGCAGCCAATTCCAGATCATGAGTTGGATAATTCCATTCATGCAAATTAAGTTATTGAGAAGCATATGCGATCACCATTCTTTCTTGCATCAGAACACATACCAGACCATTAAGTGAAGCATCACTGTATACCATATAATCCTTTCCTGGTGTAGGCAAAATTAGCACTGGTGCTTGTGTTAAATATTATTTCAACTTATCAAAGTTCTTTTGACACTTCTCTGTCCACTCAAAAGGAACATCTTTCCGAACAAGTGTAGTTAAGGTGTAGCAATCATGGAAAAACCCTTGACAAACCACCTATAATATCCTGCTAAACAAAGGAAGCTACGTACCTTAGTAACAAATTTAGGTGCTTGCTAATTAACAACCGCTTCGATCTTACTAGGATCAACTGCAACACCTTCTGCTGAAATTACATAACCTAAGAAACAAACTTGGTTAAGCCAAAAAGAATATTTAGACAACTTGCCATATAACTATTTCTCCCTCATCAGTTGTAATACCAAACGCAAATGCCTATCATGTTCTACTTGATCTCAAGAATAAATGAGAATATCATTAATAAACACCATAACAAACTGATCAAGATATTCCTTAAGAACTGTGTTCATTAAAGCCATAAGAGCAGCTGGTGCATTAGTCAACCCAAAAGGCATGACTAGGAATTCATAATGATCGTATCTCATATGAAAAGCAGTCTTTGAAAATGCTATTCTCCTTAACTCTCAATTAGTGGTAACTCGATCTCAAATTGATCTTGGAAAAGACAGTCGCTCCCTTTAATTGATCAAACAAATCATCAATTCAAGGTAAGGGATAGCGATTCTTAATGGTCACCTTGTTCAACTGTCGATAATCAATACACATTCTCATGGTTCCATCCTTCTTCTTTACAAATAAAACAGGTGCTCCCCAAGGAGATACACTCGGTTGTATGAATCCCTTGTCCAGTAACTCTTGTAATTGCTCCTTCAGCTCCTTCAACTCTGTTGGTGCTATGCGATAAGGAGGAATTGATATAGGCTCTATTCCAGGTATCGTCTCAATTTCAAACTCCACTTCCCTTACTGGAGGTAATCCCGGTAAGTCATATGGAAATACATCAGGAAAATCTCTTACAGTCAAAATTTATATCAACTGTAATCCCTTCTGTTAGTATCAGCAACATGTGCCAATATTGCCTCACAACCCTGTTTCAATAACTTTTGAGCAACGATTGTTGAAATTAGACTATGAACAATTAATTGTCTAATCCCCTGAATTAGAATTGATTGATATTCTGGATGTTGAAATGAAATTATTTTCCTTTGGCAATCCATTACTGCTTGATAGAAAGATAGCCAATCCATGCCCAATATGATATCGTATTCAGAAAAAGGCATCTCAATCACATCCGTAGGAAAAACTTTATCTTACAAAATCAACAGACATCTATGATAAATTTTGTTCACCACTGTAGTTTTCTCTAATGGACTAGCAACTACCATATCATACCCCAATCTCTCATTGGTGGTGTTTAATAAACATGCAACCCTAGTGTTGATGAATGAGTGACTAGAACCAGGGTCAAATAACATAAGAACATCATGATTAAGAATATGAAAATTACCGATCACCACATCAGCAACTTACAGTTCTTCTCTAGGTTGTAAATAGTATACCCTTGCAGGAGCCTCTATATTCTAATTCATTGAACTAGGACTGCTTATTCAACCGCCACCATGGCCTCTACCTCTGCCTCTATTAAACTGACTATTGGTAGGTGCTCGAATTCCTAGTCAAACTCCAGGGGTAGGTTAGAAAGATCTCCCATTAGCAACTGTATGGACTAGCATTGCATTACTATTAGGACACTCCCTAGCATAGTTCCTTGCACCTCCATATCTATAACATAATAATGTACCCATTCTGCATACACCAGAATGGTCCTTGCCACAGTTAGGATATGTTTGAACTACTGGTGCAGAATTACTACAACCAACAATCTAAGCACTCTGTGGTCTACGCAGAACTGGTGGTCTAAATCTGGATCCACGAGGTGGGAAAGGACCTCTAAATCTACCTCTTTTCTGAGAACCAAAGGATGAGCTTGGACCCCCAAACTGTCTCCTAACCAATCTTGACCTGTTATCATCCTCTTCTTGTAAAGTCCGTTCTTGTCCTAGAGCATTTGCAATCAGAGAAGAAAGATTATCATAGTTGAACCCTTGAACCAATGATCAAATTTGAGGCCTCAATCCTTGTTCAAACCATTTGCATCTCTCTTGACTTGTTATCAGTATATTTCCTACATAGTAAGCCAGCCGGGTAAATTCCCTTTCATACTCAGCTACTGTTATATTTCCTTATTTTAGAGCCAACAACTCCTATAGCTTTTGGTTAGTGTAAGCTGTGGGAACATATTTCTGTTTAAACTCTACTTGAAAATCTACCCAAGTAAGCACTAGTGGTTCTGTAAGACCCTGTGGTACAGTTTTCCACCATTCGTATGCATTGTCTTGGAGTAAAGAGATAGCATACTCCAACTTCAGATCATCTGAATAGTTCATCTGCCTCAGCACCCTTCCAGTTCATTCTAACCATATCTCTGCTACATAAGGATCAGTAGTTCCAGAGAAATCTGTAGCTCCATATGCCCTCAGTTTCCTAAAATCATGTTCCTCCCCTTTGATAGGAACAACAACAGTAGGAACTTGCTCATTTTATCTCTGAACATTATGATATAGCTATGTAAATTGAGTGGTCATCGAGTTCACTCTATTAACATGCTCCTCAAATTCGCTTCGAATTTGGTTACCCCCAATTTGGATACTTGCATTTGAGGTGCCTTCATTCGGGGTAAAGTTATCTTCACCCTCACCCATTATGATAGCTCGGTTAGACATAATTTTTTAGAGGCTACCTAAAAATAAATAACCTTATCAGCATCATGAACAACAGACTTCTTAATCGTGTAACTTAACTTTGGCAGTAAATATTTTTATTACATGAGCTATTTTCCATAGCTCTGATACCAACCAAATATGTCACATCTTTCGGCTACATAACATGCTCCCGTAAAATGATTATTAACTTCCTAACCAAGGAAGTTAATAATTATCCTACAAAGGATTCCATACATTTCGTAAACATTTTTTTATTATTTATACATATAACTTGCATGCAAACTCATATTAATCCAAAACCTTTATTATCTCAGATTATAATATAACATCATACTTATGTCATCACGTCATCACAGTTATAATATACACACATTAATATTTTACATATCTTTAGTTTTGCCAAACTTACTTTATTTACTACTATAGTACTTTATTTAAGTAGTTGCACGATAATTTATAAAGATAGAAGTCTGAAGGAAACTTAAACCATTTACCAATAAACTGTTGATATGTTCAGCTGCTTTACTAATGTTCTGGTTCTGTGACTTTGCTTGGTCTTGTGTTTATCAATTGACAAATGCTGAGTATAAACTCAGTAGTGCTAGTTGTAGCATGTAATACAAGTAATCATATAATCCATTAGTTATAACATTTAAAAACTGAAGGCATTTATATTTCATGATGTGTTGATGCCAAGTAAACATTATGTCATATACTTCAAAACAGCATATCTATTTCATTTGTATATCATG
>CANYBF010605104.1:0-13188 GCA_948192965.1 Dalechampia spathulata
GATATTAATTCTTAAATGTTGTTAGTATGATGAAATAGTATTTTAAGAGAATAAAATTATTAATGTATGAGGTATTTTTGTAAGTAATAATGATTTACTCAAGGAAATAAAATATTTTATAAAAAAATTTAATAAAGTACCGATGTAGATGATCAATCATATGAATATTTTAGAGAAAAAAAATAAAACTATATAAATCTGAATGTTTAGAAACATATTTTATATGATTATATGGTGATGTTACTATTAAGATGAATTGGATTACGTGGATTATTATTGTTCATGATCTGTTTTTGACAATATTTTCTATGTTATGTTGTTTAAGCACCATTGATTGATATACTCAGCGTTCGTCATTTGATGAACGCAGGTTAACAAACGGATGGAGCACACGGATTCCAAAGCACCTTTTCAGCAGAACTCATTTGAGGACAAGGACTTGAACCAGTTTAAAAAATATATATATATAAATAATTAAATCAAGTAATAAAAGTAATGTTAAGGCATTAAATGCAATATGTAACATAAGGTTATTATTTTGCAATTTAATACGTAGTAAATATTTTACGTACATATATAAAAAAAAATTTCATCCCTTGTAGAGTAATTAATGGTTTCCATTATTTGGTGATTATTAATTATTCTATGGGAGCATGTCGCACCTCAGAAAGGCACGACAATACATACCCCAATACACCTTATTTTATATTAAAAACCTCTCCATCTTTTTCCACTAACTCCAAAATACCAATATTTTAATTTATCTCTCTATCCATTAACATAATTTCCAAACCCACTAACACCATTTCCAATCCCACTTCCAATTTAATATATTAATTCAAATCTATTTTAACTTATTCTATTTTCAATCACATATTCATCTATTTATCTATTTACATAACATTAATCTATTCACTACCAATTTATGACATCATCTTACCACTTAATGATATCATTAATAAAATTTCTATTTATGCTTTTCTAATATTTTCATATTATAATGTACTTTTACTAATACATTATTAATACATAATTACTTATTTTCTAATACATTAAGATCATAATTAAGTTCATTTCCTTATATCACGCTTACATCATCATTACTCAATTATGACATCATAAATAATTTCAAATCTTATTTAACTATCTTTTCATATTAGTTAACTTAAGTTAAAAAAAATCATCTTAAGCTTACTTATTTAATCATATTAAGTGTTTTCAATATCGAAAACATCAATTAATCACCATTCACGGGGTCCGTTTAGGGGTTTCGTCAAAAATTTTTATTTCAACATTAGAGCTATAAACTCTAATCTCATCATATAATTATCATCATAAGCATTATTTCATATTATTGACACACCAATAACATATAAAACAATATATTTCAACCAATTCATGAATGCATAATGGATGCTCGATTGATGATGTGATAAAATCTTAATTTCTTCACTTTTCTTAACAGGCTGATGGAGTTCATGACGTTCATCATATTACTTTAACTAGTAATGTAGGTTTAGCATCTCTCAAATAAAAAATGTCAAGCATTTTAAGTGCTTTAAGTGATCGACGATACACCTCATCCTCACATTCACCACAACCAATGCCACCTCCAATTAAATTCCTAAGAATCCAAATGCAATACATACTGACATGGAGATGCCTAACCATGTCTTCTAGAAGATAAACATTTCAAGATCTTACAATGGAAGGCGTTATCCCTGTACCACCACCAATTACTTTGCATAATTACACTCGAATATTTTATAGAACTTTTACTGATATAGCAGGTCTATCATCTTCAACTCTCATACTTGTTTTTACATTTGATAGACAACACAATCCAGGAGCTAGTTCTTCAATCTCTTACCAACATAATTCTCCTTCAATGAATTATCGTGAACAATTCCAACCCTCTTTTCATCATCAAACTTCATCTTCAAGTTTTTTCCCATAATTCCAAGACATCATTTTTTACATCACCAATGTATATCCAATTACACCAACATCAAATATAATGTTTGCATTCCCCACCGGTTCAAGTCAATTTGAAGATTTTTACAACACACTGGTCAACACTTTTCTCCTTTCACCTTCCATACCTTCTCATACTACTCCACAAATTGATCTCAATGTTACTATACCTGTTGAAAATTATGATGATGTAAATGAGGGTTCGTCATCATATAATCAAGAAGAAGAAGTTCCTCAAAGACAATGACCATGACAAAACAGACAACAACCTCAATGTGGAACTAGTGGTCATTTAAGATTCATTGATGTACTTAACTAATGCAAGTTTGGTTTTCCATATTTTATTAATGCAATCTTTGTTAATCTTGTTTTTAACATTTACTTTCATTTTAAATTTCATTCATGTTACATTATTAAAATATAATTATAAATTTCATATTACAATATCATTTCTATAAAATATATTCATATATTATTTAACAAAAAAATCAACCATTTCAATATATTATTCATTAAAGATAACATCATTAATAATTATAAATTTTTTATTATTTACTAAGTGATTAATATATTTTTACATAATAATTATAAAACTAAATACTCTAAATCATTTAATTTCCATTTTATAAAAATCTTACTTCTAAATTCATTGATATATATTCTTATATATTACAAAACTTACTTCATTTTTTATTTTATTTACACTATTATTTTCATTGATATAAACAACAAAATTCATTTATTTGCTCCACTATAAATATGTAATTTATAATTAAAATATCTTTCAAAAAATAAATTCATATATTTTTCATTAATTAATCAAATGATCAATATATTTTGAACAATTATTAATATCTTTGTTAATTTGAAATTAACTTCCTCATAATTTACTTTACTTTTTTCTTAATATTTAAACAAATATACATAATAATGTAATTTAAATTTCCTTTGCTATATTATATCATTTATATTATTGATATATTTTATTATAACATTAACAAATTATTATTATCTTTTTACATCATTTCTAAAAATTACTTACTTAATTCACTAATTTAGTTTATTATTTTTATCTACAAAATATTCACCAATTTCATATTTTAATTTTTATTATAAATTATATTTATGGACAATCATCATCTAATTATGGAGAATGTTTTTGTTACACTAAATAGTTTATATTGCTACTAATTTCGATTCAACTGACAGACTATCAATTCAAAATTTATGTTACTAAAATTGACTATAAGTCTCTCGATTTCTGTATACATAAAGAGCTTATTTTACCTTAAAATCGATAATCATAATATCAATTTTACCTCTATCAAAAATAAAATAATTTTAAATTAAAATTATCACATTATTTCAAAACATAATTTAAAATTCACATTATTTTAAGAAATAATTCAAATCTTTACTCCAAATAAAAACAATGGCCAAGCACCTCATCCTTTGTCCCCCTTGCTTTGCTATTTTCTTGCAGATTCATCTCAATTCTCAGCCTCTTCAACAAATTCATTTAGTTATTATTTTGCCATCCTGAGTTTACCGGAATTTTTTTCAACCGTGACTTGACCGGAATAATCACATGGATTACATTAAACAAAAAAATGTGGCGTGAAAAAAATATTTTATTTTCAGTGATTTTGCGTTTCTGCTTACGCTTGTCGTCCTAGGAGTATAATTAACGAGAGAACATGTCGCGCCTCTTTCCTAATATGAGCATACCAATGGCTGCCACAGGAACCACAACGACGGTTGCTCTTCTAAGAAGAGCATTTCATGCAGTCTCTCGTCCTCTCCCTACAACCACTTCTAACTTCTCTTTCTATGGAACAATACCAGCTACTTCTTTCTCTTCTTCTTATCTCTTCTTCCCTCCTATCTCAAGAAACTCAGGTTTCATTATTCAATTCATGCCCAGTTGCTTTGCTTCATTTTCCGTCTATATCTGTTGATTTTATTGAAAATGGTATCAGATTAGAGTTACCGATTGAGTAGAATTTGCTTTGGCTGGGTTTTTCGATTGAACATTCAACTGGTGTTTGTCGAAATGTCCCACCTAAGATATCTCACAAGCATTTTATCTTATGTTAGTGGTTTCTTCTTAGCTGATATTTACTTTCAGTAAATCAATGAACTTCCTTTTGAAAGTAGTTTATGTGCTTACTTAGAAGCTTCGATTAGTATCTAATCTGTAAACATTGCATTGATGTAATGTCTAGTGTTTATATAAAAGATAAATGTATTGTTATGTTGGTGGGTTAATGGAGTTTCCAGCATTTCACTTAGTATCTAACTGTAATATTTTGAATTGCCTCTACATTTTGCAACAGCGTTTGGACTGTGTCACTTGGCACCAGCAATGAAGGGTGAGATCAATGATTTACTCAAGTATGTAGGCGACAAAAGTGTTGTTGAAGAAGTAAAGCACATTCTTGACATGGTATTTTATTTCTTAAATAATTTTCTTTCTTAACTGCATATATTTGCTTTTAACAACTTGTTGTGGGGACTTGTGACTGTTTGTTTTCTTTCTTTCCTTATCTGTTGTAAGAATAAAAATGCCAAAATCCTAATCGGGTTCAAGTAACGTTATGCTTTTTCTTCTTTTGAGAAATTAAAATTCTCTTAATTTTACTGTTATTCAATTTTTGTTTTTAAATTCTCTTGTAGGTTAGAAGAGGGTCATCAAGAAGAGAAGCTCTCCACACAGATTTTCTAACCCCACCTGTACTGAAGGAATCAATGCTTTTATTAGAAAAGCTAGCTGATGTGAAAGCGGTTGCCCAGGGAGGATACCCACAGGTTAGACTAAATGGCCACATGTTTGTCTTGCAATATTGGTGCTTATCCTTTTCAGCCTTAACTTTTCATTCATATGAGCATATCTCCCAATTTCTCTAGGCTGAACGTTGCCGACTTTCTGTTGGACATCCGGAGGCACTGATGGATGACCCAGATATAGTCGCAGCATTGAGGTAATTTGTGCAGCAGCTCTATATCAATAAACTATCTGACTTAATTCTCTGCTGATTTTGACATTTTTTTTTTCTAATTACCATTCTCTCTTGCCAGTGTCACAGGTAATTTTGCATTTCAACCTTGTTCTCATGGTGACTTCCTTGGCTCAATTTTAGGTACAGGGATCTCTAGGGAAAAGGTTGGGGATATAATAGTGCAGGTAACCATCATCATCTCTTATCTTCAGGAATTCGTCCAAGTTCTTTGTAAGAAATTACAGGAATGATACGTTTCAATATAGCATGCTTGCTTCAGGGTGTCATTTTTCACACATTACTTGTGTTAATTTTTAGTAGCCCTTCTTATGGAATCTTGGTTGGAAATTGATTCCTATGTTCATAGCATATTGAGGATTTTGTGAGATTGGCATTTTTTCATTTATAAGTGAATTTCAGAGTCCTGCTTCGCTTGTAAAACCAAATCAGGATAGGTTATTTCTTAATATTTGGAGAAATATAAAGAATACCTACATGAGGTAAATATCCAAGGGTTTTGATAAAGGTATTCCTTGTCTGTAATTGATGTAGCAAAGTTCAACAACTTGGCTTGTTGTTTAGTGGATAAATAGGATTACAAATAAGCCAAAGTTAGGAAACCATGCGGTTATGTTGTAGTTCAGAATCAACTTTGTGGCTGATTTGTTCTATGAGCATGCTTGAGACTCTGGACAAGGTGGGTGCAAGCATGCTTTAAATGATTTGGTAATTTGTAGCTTTGGAGTTACTTTCCATCAATATATGCACTCTTCATTCTTTCTTCAAATAGAAAGTAAATTTTGTTCATGACCGTGCACTTGATAGCTGAGGTAGATTCCTTGCCAGCTAGAGTGTGAAAATTTTTCTTTTTCATTTCTTGCTTTAATTGTCCAGGAAGAGAAGGGGGCTCAAATACTAATTGTCCCAGAACTGATCGACTTCGTTATTTCCTCACTGGACAAGGTAGTTTGGTAGTTGCTTATAAGCATTGTTATCGTACTTAAATATTTTCAATTAGAAAATGAATCAATCGCCATCTGCTTTTCTCTCTCTTTTAATTTGGTTTCGGTGGTTTGATTATATTAGCATTTGCACTGTAGAAAAATCATTATCATCCTTGATTTCTTGATTTCAATGTTCCATTTTACGAGGGGTTGTGATTTTGTATAAAACAATATTTTAGCTGTTAATATTACGGGAAAGATCTTGTTAGAAGAGAACCTCTTTAGTTAATAAGGGGACACTCATCATCTGGTTTTTGAAAATGATATTAATTAGTCCTTGTAGAGCACGTACTTGATAATTTTGATGTGACTATACCTGGCCATCATCAATGTGGTTTCTCCCTGTTTCCCTTGCAGGTTGGTAACGTTTCAGTTTCTTGTTCAAGGATACCTTTGCTGGCTCTTGAATATGAACCACCAAGGTAGCAAGCTCTATGTTCGCATCTGAATGATTCCAAGCATATGGTCATCGCCTTACATCAAATGTTTTGTGCTTTTCGGCATTTTTCAGGTCTAAGACGTTTAAAACAGTAGAAGCATCACTTAGGGTGGATGCTTTGGCTAGTGCAGGATTCAAGATTTCCAGGTCAAAACTCGTTGATTTGATTAGGTAAACCCTCTTCTGGCTATATGGAAGGGAAAATGGCAACGGGAAAAAATTTGAAAGTACATATCAGTTATACCACCATTATTCAATATTGTCTATTATAGGGTGCAATTAGGAATCATAAATAATAGAAGAAAACCATTTTATAGCAAATAACAACTGGCCAAATAACTCTAAATTCCAATTATATGCATCTTTTGGCAATTTTGGCCAAATCTTTGAAAACTGTCACAAAGATACAAAATTGATAAGTTTGGTGCAATTATGGCATAAATTTCAGAGCAATTCAAAATCAGCTGATTTTGAATACATGTAATATTAACTCATTTAATTTCAATCAAACTGAAAAATCTCCAAAGAAAACTGCTCGCATTCTTTTATGTTCTTTTCTGATTCATAAACTAGTATCATAAATTTTATCATCATATTCATTATTATAACATGTGATCTAAAAGGCAAATCAGTTGAAACGGAGCAAATGATATTGTTTGTCATTTACAATCCCATATTACCTTTAGTTTTATGATTTTAATTTGTTCATTTATACCAGTTAATTTTAACTTGTTTCAAATTTTGGCTAAAGCTGCTCATAATTTTGCAATTCTGGATCTTTTTGACAATTGTAAAAGTTCTGATCAAAATTGCCATAACTCAAAAAATTTTGATCTTTTGGATTCATTTGGCTATTAATAACCTGTGTGGAAAACTGCAAATCTTTGAAATCTCATGGCTACAATTGCCGCTGTTATCTGAAGTATAGTGGTTGTCCTCTATCACAACTAGTGGACGTCTTGCTGTCGATCAGTATGAGTCGGCTTAACTTATAGACTGGCATCAATTTCCTATGATGTCACCATTTCTTTTGTATCTATGCACACTCGGCAATTCAATTGAAGCTCCATTTTCTTTTCAAACATTGAAATTGCTCATTCAATAACTGAACTAGGAGATACCTTTGCTTGGAATTGAATGCTTGACCCTCTGTCACCATCGGTGAATGTCTTAATGTCAATCATACCAGTGAGCTTTATTTGCAGGCTTCTAGCAATAATTTTCTACGGTAATTGCTGCATATTCTGGGTCATTGGTGAACATAATATATCAATTTAGCTCAACCTATCATTCAGTTTGAGTAATACCATCCTTCTTTTTGATCTCATAGCTCAAGTCTCTGGACCATGTGGATGTTTACAAGATAATTTCAGAAAATCTGTAAGTTATGGGTTACGTAGATGATAAGATGGTCATTTATGTGCAGCAGTGGCAGCGGTCATATTATGTGACAAATAAATAGTAGTTTCAACTGGTCCAAGTTTAGCTGTTGGACTTTGTTGATTTCATTTGTTATCCTTCGGCTTTGTTGGATGCATATGTTAATGCATTTTTAGTCGAACAAAACAATAGGAAACCAAGAAATCAACCATTGACAACAAACAGTACGGTAGACAGATTGCAAGTTTATGGAGCCCAAATCTTCAGCCTTGGGAATGATGCATTCCTCAATGTTGAAGGTTTCTTTACCCGTCGGTCATTTTGATACGTTGCATCAAGATGAGTGGCAATTTAACAACTGGAGAGTTGCTGTGCATTCGAGGAATTTTGCTTCCTTCTTTTACTTTGCGAGGCCACAGCTTAACCTTGATGTTCTTTGTGCTTGTAGCAACAGGGATGTGCGTGTGAACTGGACTACCATCACTAAGAATAATACTACACTGAAAACTGGAGATATTGTCTCAGTTAGTGGTAAAGGAAGACTACGGGTACGCAATTAAAGGTTCATACAGACTTGGTTTTATAATTCAGGTGGTTTTTCTGGTTTATGAGTTACTTTAATTCAGATAGGGGAAATAAATTCTACTAAGAAAGGAAAGTTTGCAGTGGAGCTCATTCGATATCTGTAAGCACTGACATATTAGAAAGACATGGGAGTTCCAAGTGAACAAGAATAATTCACGGACTGATCAACGGAGTGGGCTAACACCAGCACCGGCTAGCAATTCAATGTCATCTGTTTGCTCTGGTTGGTTCCTTTGCGATGGCAGTTTGTCGTCTTCTAAAAGCATTAGTGACCCGACACTGCTTTTCTTCACTTGATGCATGACGATGTGCAAGCTTCAGTGTCACCCTTCAAGTGAGAGAGTATTCTAAACTGCATATCTGCTCGGTATAGAGAAATTTTCTGCAGATTACAGTGATGATTCTGACAATGTAAATTTTATTGATTCAACAAGCCTATTCTTACCTTTTGGGCGGTGAGAATTAGTTTTATAATCATTGGATGGTAACCGACTGCCTATATAGTGAGCCTAAAATGCTCATTTCACCATCTAAATGATGAAAACAGGCATATTTATATAAAACCATTCATAGGTTATATATTTCTTGGAATAAAACGCATAGCTAATATCACATGTCTGACCAAAAATCATTTCTTTTTCCAAGCTTTTAATATTACCATTCATTTTCTGTAGGCTCTTTTCTTCTCTTAATTCTTTTCATTCTATGAATGAATAATCTATAATAATTTATAAATCTTAATCGAATAATTGTTCTTAGATAACATCATGCATCAAAAACTTCAGCAGTAAAAATTGTTGAACATTGTATTTTTGAAGATTGGATTTTAATATCATATTTAACTTTCATATGATGCATGGATACGTTAATATATTAATGAGCATGACATTCTTAACTCCTCATGATTGCTCTGCAACCCATTTATTCATTCTCCTGTCCATAAACACTGGATTTTTAATGAAGTTCAAAGTTCTTCCTTGTATTGGCTATTGGAACTCCATTTGTTTGTAGGGTGAGGAATCGTTCTTTAGCATCAAACTGGTCGAGTTTTATGGGAAAAAAACGCATGAAGCTGGTTTAGTTAAAAAGAATATTCATCGTGCGAAAAGTTAAAAATAGATTTAAATTGCTCTACAATTTGCGTTGAATAGAAGAAAACATGTATAACCAAGAATCACCTTAAGAATAGGCTTCTCTTTATACTTTATTGATGCCACGAATAAGCTTGTTCATGTATAAGAAATTAACAAAAAGCTCTCAAGACCCTTGTTTAATTAAGTACAACCTACACATCTCACACTCTTCCCTCGAAAACAAAAAATATAGACCCCTCCAAACCATATAATAGTAAAAACTACTATCTAATCAAACTATAGTTTATTTTTATTAAATGATCTTTATATTCCCTGAACGAATAATTCTAAGCATACCCACATGATCCGTAGCTGCAAGGAACTCCAGAGTCACATTTGTTATTGCACTTGCCACAATGGTTAGCATCACTGCTAAGATTAACACATTTTTTATCGCAGCAATTCTGCCCAAACTTGCACTTATTCCCACATACACCGCAGTTATTCTCGTCCCTGATGACATTTCTGCAATGGTTCTTGCAACAATAGAGCAAGCTAGTTCCATTGTTAGCAGAAACTCCATTGCATATGTTGTTGGAAGTTGGGTCACAACGTGCGCCTTTCCTTATCATAGAAATCAAGAATCTGCTTCTTGACATGAAGTTTGGTATTGGGTTGTCAAGAAAATGGACTTCATCATCATCATCTTCATTAGACAGGGTTTTTGGAGTATGCAAGAATACTAGTAGGATAAGTATGGAGAGAATGGTTTTGCTCTTGAGTAGAGAACTTCGAGCCATTCTCTCTGCCTTTTGTTAGTGTGGGAAATTTGTGTGCAAGAGTGTAAAGTAAGGGAGATGCATCAAGGGTCTTTTAAAGCTGCATGTTTATGATTAAAAAAAAATAGTAAGAAATTATAGTTATAATTGCATTGTCCATAATCTAAGGAAAATGAATATAATAATCAATAACTAAATAAGTTTTTCTTTTCATTTATTGAAAAATACAATATAATAATGGATGAATTGCATGATATGAATATTTCTTTTACATCAAAAATAAAGTATCTAAAAAATTTGAATTAAAAGTAAGCATAAGTGTTTAAGCCATAAACCTTTTACATCTTAAAAAATGAGGAGATTATATTAGCTCCAATAATAATAATAATAATATTTACATGAAAATGAATTCAGTTAATTAATTGAAGTTTTTAAGGTTTCAGTAATTGATTAATATGGGGAAAAAGAGTCTAGATTCTCGGGAGAAATCATTAAGCATTGCTTGGTTTGACTTTAACCATGCACATTGGCATGAGGCTGCGTAACTTCATTTTATATTTAAAACATTGAACTTTCTAAATTACCCTATTGATGGCCTAGCCAGCTGCTTAATCTTAACATACATTTTCTTCGCAATAGCAATAAATTTTGGTTTCCCATAGAAATGACAGCATGGAGAGGATCAAATGAAGAATTTCAAGCAAGGAAATGTTATTTCTTGATCAACCAAAAACTAGTTACGTGCATCCTTGAGATGTTAAAATTCATAACCATGTTACGTAATGGTAAAGTGGAAAGACATGCAGGTAACTAAAACTTATAATAAAATAAATATTTGCTTGACATAGAAGCATAGGGTCGCCGGTGAACGTGCAAAGGATCTTCTTTTCCGGCTGCAAATGCGTTGAAAGCCACCACCACCACCACCATGGTCAATCATCCACACGTTTCCCGATGCATCGCCCTACCCAATGAAAATATCACAAGTGGCTCTATATAATGATCCATCTCAATACATAAAGAGAAAGTCATGTTATATTAGCAGAATAATTAAGAGGCGCACAGATCTTAACAAAATAATTATATAATTTTGTAATAAAGGAAATAGAAACAATGGTTGCTTTTCACCAATCTCCAACACAGATTACGCGTGTTGACTCGATAAGCTTTTATTAAATTATTTTTCTTATTTTCTGTGACCAGATCATTTTCATGTGCCATAACTGCTTTAGTCTTCTCTCCTTTCTCCATGAGCGCTTTCTGTAATTCATTTCATCATAAATAAATATTTATATATAATTAATTAATTAAATCTCTTCCACTAACACCATAATTTCTATCATTTATTTTTCTACTTTAAAATTTACTAAAAACACTTTTATGATATACTCATTTTAATATTAGAAAATTCTTGACAAATTAATCTCTTCTTGTTTAAAATGAAAAATTCATAATATATGCAATTAAATAATAATTTTAATTATTTATATTTATAATATTATACATTTTTCAAGATATTATTTTCTGTTCTACATATTTTTGAAATTTCATTTTTTAAAATTTTTTTTATTATGATTATCTCAGTGTAAAAATATTTAATAAAAAAAAGTTGAAAATTCATATAAAGGATTTAAATGGGTAATATGTTTATTTAGGATCCCCTGAGAGGCATTCTATAACTTGAAATCTGCATCTGGACAATAAGAATTAGAATGTTATACTAATTTATTGAAATTTCATTTAGGACTTATAATCCAATTTCTAACGTCTTTTGTAACTAAACTTAATCTTTTATATAAAATATATAGGTTGGTTCATTCAGTTCTTCTATCAAACGCACTTCAATTCTGGTAAATTTGTTCCCTTTTCCAATCAAATCCTTTACCATTCCAAGTAAAATGGAAAGTGAGGCTCATTAATTTGGCCAGTAACAAAGATATCAAGCATAATTCAATTCGTGATGGAGATTACACAAATTTAAGCTCCGGTAGGCTTCAAAACAACCGAATTCGCCTCCCTTCTTTTTTTTTTTCAAAATAACCAAACATTCAATGAAAACTTTTCCTAACATGTATAAGAAAAAGCACATGATCAATTTCATATCATAGTCTACCATATATCATCCTTAAATCCTCAATATATTGTCCAATCATACCATCAACAGAAATATAATCATATACATAATCTCACCCTCTACTATGATAAGCAGAAACAAGTTATTGAATATTCTGGTCAAACAAACTATTCATAATTATAAACTTGTTGGGAATCCCATCAACAAACAATTCTTTCTTTCTCGAATAATAAAAGAAAATATCAATATATTGCAAAAAAACAAAACACAAAAATAGAAAATAATCAAACATATTGTCATAAACACATAGCAAATTGTATCTTCATAATGCTAGGTTTCATAAAGGTATACAACTGGTTAAGAACAAGTTTACAACAAGTATACAATTGGTTGACAAAAAGTTTACTGAAAGTATACAACAAGCATGCTATTATTTTTAAAAAATAAATGCAAAAATATAGTAAATAATACAATTGATATATACTTACCAATGAACTGAAAGGACAATCAGGATGTTGTAACATATGAAACCAAACATTTTCATCTACAATGTCCATAACTGTCACGCCCAGCCCATACCTGGAGCAACATGCTCCCGTAGCATACACAATAATCCACCGTATGGCAAACCACTGTATATACTACAAGGGATACCTGTACATACATACAAATAAACGTCGTATGGGGACCTCCTGTAGTATGGCGGTAAACCCCGTAAACAGAACCAAACATAACCCTGGATAACATACATTCTATTGAACGTACAAACGTATAACAAAGGTATATTCATTAATATACAACGATTCTGATTACATTATCCGTACAACCACCATTTAAACTACAAATACATTACTGCCTCACTCTTATATACAAGCTACAAT
>CANYBF010605147.1:0-13296 GCA_948192965.1 Dalechampia spathulata
CCCCCCCCCCCCCCCATCCCACCCACCCACCCCCCGGGCCCCCCCGGGGCGGTGGGGGGGGGGGGGGGCGCTTTCTTTCTACAATGCCATTCCCTACTATCATTATGCTATCAAATGAGGTGAACAAACTTTCTTTAATTACATATCCATAATGCCCGACGTTTTAGTAAGAAGTGATCATGTTAATGTAAGTTGCATACTTGTTTTTCCGATTTCTGTTATTATGTGAAAATAAGGAAACCGAAGCTTGAATCCGTGTTTGTAGAAGTTCAGCGTCCATAAGTCTCTGTTTTATGTGATTACTTCAGATTTTCTTCAAGTAAACGTTGTTTCGGTTAAAATGTGAATTAAAAACAGTGAATTCATCTGGGTGCTACTTGCAACATGATCTTGTTATCTTAGGTTGCAGGAATCTGGATCATTTCCCTGGATACTGACATAACATAGGAACTTTTTAGCCACTCTGATATGCCATTTTTCATGCACAAGTAATAACTAATGAATCCAAGAATTAAGCCAGAAGTTTTCTTTTATTGCAATTGCAGATATACAACTAACAGGTAAATTCTGAAAAAATTGTTTACATCTTTTTATACTTGCTTACCTCCATTGTGCGATGGAACCGAAACCTTGTCGAAACCATATGGTCAACAACAACGATAGACAGCATAAACCCTCCTCTGAGGCGGAGGGCTGCAGACAGCCATGATGACAAGAGCTAGAATAATCACCATAAAAATCCCGGCAAGATCTATACCTCCATCATCTGACTGTGAGCAGCAAATCTTCCCCATGTTCTGGTATCTTTGCCTGGAATTCTCTGCTTGATTGTCTGTCTAAGAAGAGGAGGAACCGATGGAAATGAAATGTAGCTAATAATTGAAGATGCTTAACCTCTGAGAGCAGGTTGACTTGGAAATATTTATTTCATGCAAGTTCTGCCCATCCATGTAGGATCCCCGACTACTTGTGCCTGACAATATATTTTTCAACTGGATTCGAAAGCAAGTTGTTGCTGGTGATAGAAAAGGTTTAAAAATTTGCAGAGACATGGCACCTAACTGAACGAAGAACTGGTCATTATTCGCTCAAGTAAGACATTACTATAATCAGAGATGATTGTCATACGCTAGTGCCATAACTAATAAGAAAATGAACAGGGTGTTAGACCACCGCAATAATTGACAAAAAAAAAATATTAGAAAATGACGACAAAGAGGGTGCACATGCTGACACAGGTTTCCATATCCCTTTCGGATCCCATCGGCTTCGGGACGTCATGCTGTTAATTGTTTGAGCTAATTTTGTGCTCGAGTTTGTGTGTCAAAGGAAGCTGATAGTGACCCAATCTCTCTCTTCCATTGATTTTTCTCTCTAGTTAACAATAGACCACTTGCCAAAGAGAAAGCATAGTGGCAATAATCTCCAGAAGAATTGCTAAACACAGAAAGAAACAGGAATTAGATGTAAACAAACAAGAGGCAAACACAAGATTATGGCTTTATTTCAAACAGAAAACAAAACAAGATAATGGTTTTATTTCAGACAGAAAAAAGAACAAGATAAATCAGCATTGTCTGAATACAAATCTTGGAAGCAAACAGGAGAGAGACCTTGAAGTCTAACAACGATAAACAGCGTAGACTCTAGGCAGTCTTGGTGGGATACAAATGGAAATGATGACAAGAGCTAGAAGAATCACCACCAGAATGGCTTTAAGATCCAAACCACCACCATCGTCTGATTCTGCCCAGCACATCTTCCCCATTGCTTCCCTTCCTCCCACCTTTTAAGTTCTTCTTATCTAATATGGAAATCCAACTTCCAGCATTCAAACTAACCTTGATAAGAGTGAATCAATTGTCTGTTTCCCAAGTCAATGGCTTGCTATTAGTTTATTCATGGTCCAGCGGAAAATGTTATTCAAATACATGCATCTTATGAATAAAAATACAACTTGCCATGAATATTTTACAATTAATTTCCGCTGATAGACTACATAATAGAAGCTTGTTTTCCTTCTCGAAATCAGGCCTGCAAGGTTTAAAGCCATTGACAGATCTAACATCATTTACTAATCCAAACTCTTGGATCTTTTAATGGGATGATTACAAAAATTACAGATTTATTGTGTATTTTGGAATAATATCAAATAATTTTTTACCATATCGAGCTTCACAGTGACAATGGCAGAACTCAAGCTACCCATTAGTGAATTTCGTCAAAATATGTTCTGATTTTCTCTTATTACCATTTCAACTTTCTCTGTTGGAGTTTTGAAAACTTAAAGCTGATAAAATGATGCAGCGCAATAAAATCACATGCAAATTTCACCCAGAAACAAGAAAAAGCAGCATTTCCTTTTCTCAATGATCTGCCCACTACTACAAATGATTTTGATCAAAGCTATGCGTTCCATAGCATAAGTCACACATTTGATTCTACCATCTTAAGAAATTAGAATGATAATCTACTCTGTATATTTGCAGTAAAATCAATGAAACATACATAACAGGTCACTACTTATTCAACTATAAGCATTCTTTCTGCTTGTTTTCGTTGGCTTGGCACTTATTTCAGATCTCAGGGTAGAAAAACGACATAGCAATTAATCGGATACCCCAAGAAAATGAGCAAAGCTCGAGTATTTTGGCTCCCACCCTACTATTTCTCGAGTTTTAGAGTTGTTCAATCTCTTTCCTAAAGGATCACTGGTTCCTGAATGAGCAAGAAGTGAGTTAGAGTATGAATAAAACATAGCAGTCATTAGCAAGAGGCTTGTGACATGTTAGAGAGGAGCTTACCTGTAAAGCCTTCAAACCTTTTACTGAATTTCCCACTTTTAGCAACCAAATTCATTACTTCTTGCCTGCAAAGAGAATTTCAAATATTTGAAAAAGTTGCAGCGAAATACCACTAGTTATTATAATTGATAACTTGAAAGCATAACGAGATTAACAGTGCAATAATAAATAAACCTGGATAGAGGATGATTATCGCAACCCAGGAAAATCTGGCCTCGGAACTTCTTCTTCAAGATTGCAACAGAGAGGGAAGCTGCGTCCTGTAAGGACAGCATGATTTCATTATTTTCAATTATGTAACATAATGCCACATTCTACCTGCGGGGATATAAGTTGATAAAGCATGCCATGAAGAGTAAAGATTAACAATATTGGAACTTCATTAACATGAAGTGGAAGGGAGCGTGTAAACAGTTTTGTAAGATAAAAGGGATATTGAGCAAAATTGAAGATGCAGAAACTGTAAATTCAGAAGAATCTAGTGATCACCTCATAGTGTATAAGATTTAAGATGTGATCAGGACGAATTTCAACCGTTCCCTTCTGCAACCAGTAAACGTGTGCGCCTCTATCTGCTTTGTATGACTAATTAAGGTCAGACGAATATCACATGATGGAAATGAAAACAACCGGATTTTTCCAACAAAAAACCATCATTTTGCAAATGTAGGAAGGATATGTAAAGTCCAGCCAATCTCAGTACGCAGCCATTGCTTTCCAGCACTACTTTCTCTGCCTTTAGAAGCACATCTATTCTTGGGCTTCGACCAATGGGCACTACCGGAGTCTCCTGCAAAGAAGCATATGAAACTTTTTCTGATGTAGGGCATACTATGACAAACTTGTGAAAATGCCAATTTTCAAGATCCAGCTGATGGTATGTATGTATTCAGTGATACCCCGTCATCTATATGTAGTCTCAGAAAAAACTACTTCTATGCCAAACGATTGAAAAAAGAAAAAAACTAAGCTTTAGAAAGTATCACCTCATTACATTGTCCGTTATCATTGCAATCATATCGTGCAGAGCTTGATGTAAATAAGAAAGAACCTTCTCCATTCCAGCTCAATACAGCTTCCCTGATGTATTCATGATCCAAGCAATGGCATAGTAAAAGATTATGCAATGATGTTATAATCGATTATATGCATCAAATTTCACCTATATGTAAGATAACTTTTTTAGCTCCTTGTCTACAATCACTTGAAAGGCCAAACAACAGTCTTTGATCTATAAAATTAAGAATTAATTGCAGCCATATCCATAAAGAAATAATGTTTAGTTACCTGACATCGCCCGGGTAGTCAGATGTTCGTGAAGGAGGGGCGCAGAAAATGACGTAAGGGAACTGATGAATTGGCTTAGTTCCCTTTAAAGATGGATTAATCCCCATTTCAGTCAACTCCTCGTGGTGATCTGTGGTCATTGTCTGCCCGTAAACTTGACACTCAGGATGTTCCTGCTCATTAACTCACCAACGTAAAGATATATACTTTAAACCAACACTGCCAAACCCACACGTGCATTCATAATCAACACAATCCACAACCCTTGAGACCTCAATGTTGATCTAAATTTCTGTATTAAGAATCCACTAACGAAGTTTCCAAAATTGAGCATAAAGAACTTACTTGGCGCCATTTTTCAGCAACCAAACGACCAAGAACACCTGGACCAACAATCAAAAGATCATTCTCTCCAACAAGACTAGAAGAAGCAGACTTCAGTTGCTCATCTGTTGCACCTTCAACGACGACAACAACAACCACATTAAAAAGAAATGGATAAATTAAGCACAAAGCAAACAACTTTGTAAATACCCATTGTAGAAGAAGCAGAAACTTGGAACGGGTTAGCCATGGATCTAGATAAGGATGACGATTGATGAGTTTTAGACAAAGAAAGCAAAGGTATAAAACGATTTGCAGTAAGAGGGGGCTTCAAGTGGTGGTCAACGCCTAGAAAGCAATGAGTGTTGAATTCGAAAGATGGGCGAAACCAAGAAATGGATGCCATCAGTGAGTGATATAAAAGAATTGGAGATGGAGGCGTTGAAAATTGGGTTTTCCCTGAACCGGGGTGGTTTCAAAGGAGGATTTGTGGGGTTCGATTCAGTTGTGGAGTCGTTAGAGGCACCAATCGCTGGCTTACAGGTGGCTCGTGGAATGGGTGAAGTTTTGGCCTTTAGCCAAACCCCCAAACGTGTTTTTCTTTCAAGTTTGATATTGTGATTTTGTTCCTGAAAAAAAAAAAAACTTTCCTAATTTTTTTAATATTAACAAACAGATGAAAAGAATCCCATTTAACTGTATTTTCATAAGACTATATAATAATATGTATATTATGCTTATTTCCTTGGGTGGTTTCTTGCAACTTGCATTTGGACTTGTCATCGTAGCTTGCCAAGCACCTTTTCCATGGTTTCTTTTGATCAATGCGAGGAACCTGCAGCTTCCTTCTCATTTCAACGATGACTAGGCCGCTTGAGAAATATCGGTATCTGTGCTCAGAGACCGATGCCTTCACTGTTGAGTATAATCTGAGAGTTTTATATTATGTACTTATCCATTTGGGCATTCACAATAAGCATTTCTTGTGTGTTTTATCTATATATACTTCAATACTTGGAACACTCTTGGAGAAGATCAGTTTGTAGCAGACTGACATTTGGTGTTAGCACCCAAGTTGGTGGGCATGATCTTACATGGAATGCTGGTTTTTCATTTTATCTTCTTGTTTGGGTGGATCAAAGCAGGGGCTCATATAAAATTGGTCAAAATGCCGTGCATGTTTATTGGTTTTGGTCGGGTGATTTTGGGTTAGTGTGGTTCTAGGGCATCAACTTTACCGTTTTTGAACTAAAGATTATCACTGCCTGCACTAATAGTAACAGCAGAAACTAAGTAGAGCAAGTTACCTAACTGAGAGGGAGGAACAGGAACCCAACAAACAGGGAGACCAAACAACTCAATCTGCCCAATCATTACAGGGTCTGGGAAGAAACTTGAATACAAAAGAAGAGAAATAGTTAAGTTTTGCTTTAATGTCTAAAACAATAGCTTATATTTCCCAGTAAGTGGGCTTCTAGTGATCATAATTGCTCTAGTGGCTTGGAGAAAAATAGCTAAATCAACTGCATTCCTTGAAGTCACAGGGCTTCAGCTATAAGAACAGACTGCATTGGCACCAACGAAGCCTGGCCATCTATGAGAACTCCCATGCTATTCCCGCATAACATAGAAAGACCAGCTTTGCCTCTAATTTCATCAAAGGAAGCATCCAAAGTTTAACTTCCACCAACCTACGGGAGGTCTTCTCCAGCTTCGGGCAGAACTAGATGCCACCTAACCATGGCAATGCTATAACTGAAATTTGCTGCAGGACTAGATCGCTCAAAATTGCAAGTTTGGCAACACCTGCTGGTAGTCAACAAAGGATCAGGCTAAACTGTTAAAATTAACATAAATCATAGGTTATTAAATGATCTTTTTTATATAATTGTAACGAAATTATTTGATGATTTTGATTTTGTTGATTAAATATAAACCAAGTAAAATGAATGAACAATGATAAAGTCATTCAGCTTATTGTAAATGAAATAAAATGAATGATTGTGAAAATGAGTACTTTGACTTGATGTAAATCAAATATTTTACTCAATCAAGAATAAATCATTTGACTAGATGAAAGTTAAATTTTAAAATCACTCTCTTTTACTATAAATAGAAGTGAATTTAAAGATCATTTCATCATCCATCAAAGTAAGTCTGAAAAGAGAGAAAGAACTAAAATAAAAATATTGAAGGATTAATGAGAAAATTATTCTAACAAATTTTATAAGAATTAATTTTTTTTATACTGGAAAACATGTGCAATCTAAAATTATAAAATTATAATCAGTAGTTAGTAATATTAATATTATGGCTATCAATAATATTATCAATAAAAGATTGATGCAGGATTAAATGGGTAAATTCCAGGATTTCTTCCAACAAAATCCATTAAAAACCAGGCAGATTAAATTGTGAAAGAAGAATCAACATCTCTCTCAAAGATGATCCCAACCTTGGTACTACAAACTGCTACTAACCATAAAAACCAAACAAACTGGACCCACCTATGGTCTCAACATCTACAGTAGCAGAAATGCCAGGAGGAGACCTCCCATTAACCACAAAACTTCACGAGACGATGAATGTGTCTGCGATGCACTATTATCAGAGAACAACTATGGATATTAATTAGATAAACGGTTCTTTTCCCAATTTTAAACTATTATTTCAAAAATATCAAATTTTATTATTAGATTTGTGAAATATCAAAAATGAACATTTTATTTCTGAATCAATCCAATAATAACAATAACATTCAAATCTTAAAATTTTGTATTCATAAACAAGTAACAAATCAGAAATAACCAATGAGTTATAATAGTATTTATCTTTGTTAATAATTATAAATAAATAAATAATAAATAAGAAATGTTACATATATAAATAAGTTGGTTTGAAAAGATATATAATAAATTTATATGGATTAATCTACAATTTTTAAATATAATTAATATGTAAAAATAAAATTAAAATAATGTAATTCAAGATGAATATAAGTTCAGACTTAACTATACAATTAATGAATTACCTTATTATACTATACAAATTTTTATATAATTTTTTTAATATTTTTAATTTGATAATTGAAATAATTAAAAAAAAGATAAAAATCAAATCGGTCTACAAATTTTAAAATAAAAAAAGGTCAATTCAATTCAATTTTTAAAATTAAAAATTTTGATTAGAATTGATAATAAAATCGATCAAATTTTGACTTTTAATTAATATAAATTAAAATATAATAATTTTAAATTTACTTTTTTTATATATAATATTTGTATATTGGATTTGAATCCATGAATTATGTTAAAAAGTGATGTCCAATACTATGGAGGAGTAGTTGATCTCTGGAAGGATGGCGGAATAGATATATTCTCAGACCACCACAAACGTCACTTTTACACTCACTTCCCTCTTTTCCTATCTTTTTTCAAATTCATATTTTAAATTGATCTAAATAAATATTTTTTCTTAAATAAAATTATTTTTTATTTTAAAATATACCAATAATAATGATAAAAAATAACATGCATATTTTTGAATAAATATTTAAAATTCAAATCCGAAGATTATAACATGTATTGAAAAGCTTAGATTGGATTAAGACTAACTTATTTTGCTTGACAACGTTGTAATGATGAAAGGCAAAAACTATGATAATGGTCACACGGGACAAAATTTTAAAATGGTGGACAGAGTCTATAATATATATGGTGTAGCTTTAAGCACCAAATCGGTCCCCCCGTCTTTAGGTGGGTGACGTGGAATCAAATTTCATAAGAACGTGAGAACCCACAAATGGAAAGATCCTAAGATTGCCCTTTCCAACTTTCAGTGGGCCCCTGCCTGGAATCTTCATTACCAAACGACACCATCAACTCCAATCAATCCCCTTCTTCCACTTAGACAATATCATATGTCCAACATCCACGCGACTTAGTACCACAGAAACATATGATATTCCAGACCGACGTCTGATCAATCAAAAAATAATTTTTTTAATAAAAGATTTTAATGTTTAATTAAGAGGAAATTTATTTTATTTAAATTGATTTATTTATAATTCCTAAATTTAAGTATTATTTAATTTGAACTTAATATATTTATTAAATAAATTTTATCAAACACATGTTTATCGATTAAAATTGAAATAGGTTGAGGAAAATCAATTCTGAATTTACCAAATCCATTATATTTTTATTTTTATTTTCGATGTTGATATCAGGGTTCTACTACAGGAGAATCCAGAACTTGGCGCCACCACGTGGAACGACAGAAAGAAATGGTGTGGGCCCTCATGGCCATGGTATTCATCATATTAGCCTCCACTGTATTAGCAGAATTTGATGAGCATGTCGGGATTAAGGTAGGCAGGCATACACATTAGCTCGCTCATTATTCATTATATTTACTTATAATATATATAAAATAATAATAATATATAAATTATTAAAAAAACTCAATTAATATTTCTACATATGGACCTAATTATAAGTAAAAATTAAAAATATTTATTAAAACTTAAAATTTATGTTTTATTAATTAATTTAACTTATTTACAGAAATAAGTAATTATTATAATAATTAATGAGTCATTCGTTGTAAATAAGATAATAAATAATAATATAATGAGATGATTAATTAAATACTGAAAAGGTGGCGAGCATCCGTACGAGAGGGCGTATTTCTGTGGAGAGATGTTGGGGTAGTGGGGGTGTTTTGACTGACCCATGGGCATGATGTGGTCCATACAAGGCTTAGCACAAACCATCCAGAGTGGGAAACCGTTGTCAATGGTGGTACCGGCTTTTTCCAGGGTGGGTTGGGTTCGAGTCTGTTGATTTTCTTCCAACTTTTCCAACTTCTGGGTTTCTAGTAATGTCTCTCAGATTGAACTGTAATAATAATTCATTGCAAACTAATTAATTAATCCAGTTGCCTATGATTTTCGTCAAGTGTGGTTTTTAAGCCCTACACACTAGATGTCGCTGCTAGAGTTGAGGTGTCATGTCATTTCTTTAACTTCAATTTCTATTCTTAATCATGAAAAATCAATCACGTAAACTTTCTTCTTATTCTTCATAATTTCAATAGAAAAAAAATATCCACCAATTTATTAAAATATCATAAATTTATATACGGTAATTCAAAACTACACGTTATATATATTCTTATTCAAAATTAGTATTCAAAACTATACATTATATTAGAGCAGATAAATTTAAATATTTTAAAAATTTTACATATTTTTATAAGATTTTAATAAGTTATTAAAGTGTATTATACCTATTTATATAAATATTATAATAAATTATATATATATTTCTAAATTTTTGAAATGAGAGAGCCAAAGGGCCCTCAATCACCCCTCTATATCTGCCATTGTTTCGATTGCTATTGCTATTGATTTGTAAGATTTTGAATTATATATATTTTATTAAATATTTATGTTTTATAATGTAAAAAATTTAATAAATATAAATATTTTAAAAGTATTATTTATTTTAATTTATTTATAAATTTAATAAAATGAATACTATATAAATTATATAAATAATAAATATTATATAAAATATATAAATATTAAATAATATAATTATTAAAAATAAGATATTTTGAAATATCATATTTTCAATGATATTTTATGAAATCCCTTGAGGAAATGGCAACACATGTCAATTTATAGTGATTCGGCACTAACTCTTGCCTACGTCCACTTCTCCTAAGTCTCGACTTAGAGTTTCATTAAATTTCAATCAAATACAATTGGGATTCCACAAATGAATCCAAAACCCTAGTGTTTTCCAGGCTCACACTCAAACCTTTATAAAATCAACCTCATAAACTCTCAATTACAATTTAATGCCCAAACATTAATCACACACCAATACACTAAAGCAAACCCTAGCTTTCACAAGTGGGAATACAATAAAAGAGAGTTTTCAATGGCTAAAATACATAAAATACAAGTAGACTTATTTGTTCTTGATAATAAAAGATCAATGGAACAATTACTTTACAAAACTAGCCGTTAGAAAGAGAATTATGAAAGTTGTATGTAAAAATAGTCGTTAGAAAGGGTTTAAAACCTTTCTTTAGAGTCATGTACGACCGTACTTGTTTTTGTAAGCTTGTTCGGATTTAAATATCCCTTTGAAAAAGTGGGAGGGAAATGTGGTACGCTCGTACCAAAATAATTTTTCTGACAAACAATTTTTCCTGCAAGCTCACGTACGGCCGTACCATCCAATGGTACGCCCGTACCAAAACAGGTTTACTAACAAACCAAATTCCTGCGAGCAACGGTACGCCCGTACCAACTAATGGTACGCTCGTATCATGCTCTATCAAACAGTACTAAATGGGTACGGTCAGCCGTATGGCCGTATCATTCAACTAAACCATTTGGTATGCTCGTACTAAAACAGGTACGCTCGTACCAACATAAATTTATACATAAAAATGGCAAACAACTTAAATTGATTCACATGTGGCACACATATCAAAACCTAACGTCTAACAATCTCCCCCTTTTTGATGTTGGCAATCAATTTAAGTTCAATTTGCAAAAACTCAATTCGATGAAATTAAGATTTGAAAATTTTTGGAAATCTCCCCCTTTGTTTTAAAGTTCATGCCATGGAATTACAAAATTATCAAATAAGCACAAAGATAAGGAGAAATGTAGTCAACATAATCACAGAAGCAGAAATAATCAGAACACATTATCAAATTTAGTCATAATCACAACAAATAACACTAATCAGATAAAAATAGACAAAATAAGATAATGATATGAATTGAATAAACATCATATATATATAACATCAAAAGATGTTCAATACAATGATAACATCAAAAATAATATGAAAACAAACATAAAAAAATCTAACAATCAACTCCACTAACATCAAGTCCTAAAAATCATAAAACATCTCCCCCTTTGATAACATCAAAAATAAATCATTGTGGGTCCTAAGGAGGAGGTAGACTCGGTGGAGAAATGATGAAGGGATCCATCATGACGCTGATGGAGTGAAGAGTCTCGGAGGTGGATGTCTGAAACTCATGGAAGTCGGCAACATGCTGATCAAGTTGCTATCCAAAAATGGAAGATTGCTGCATAAGATGTCTAAGCTGCTAATCAATCTGGTCGAAATAACGCTCAAAGGTATCTAAGCGGTCGAGTTAAGTAATGATAGTGGCAAGCTGCTAAAAAATAGAATCTGAAGGAGCAGGAGCAGTAGTAGTGGCAGCTGGATTAGTAGGATCAGGAACAACAGCCGATGAAGAAGATCCACCTGAGAAGTGATGCTGTCGTTTGTGGCTAAGAGCTGCCTGGCGTGTGGTATCAGTGGATGGATCAAAAGGGTCAAGCCACTCTACAGGTATGTCGTCTGGAAGTGGAACCTGCAAGCGCTGACAGACCTCTACAGCTCGATGGCAGTAGATAGAGACAGTGTCATTGGGAAGGCTCAATGACTGAAGGTGAGCGAGTCATCTGGATATGTACTCAGAATGAATAATGAACTCGTCATCAGCAGTGCACTTAAAGAGCATAGAGTGCTCAATGAACGAAAGGTCAAGTTTGGACCTCGTGGTCCAGGAGAGGGGTGAGTAAGGGGAAAGCCCTGCAGCTGCTGGCAAATGTAATGAATGATAGGTCCAAATAAGATAGCCCTACTAGGCTACTTCTAGACGACGACCTCATGGAAAGAGGTCTAAAGCCAACGTCCAGATTGAATAGGAGTACCCATGACCATGTAGTATAAGAAGATAAGGTCAGGGCCTGTAATGGTGTCATTAGAATCTGATCTCCCGAAGATAAGATAGGAGATTAGTCTATGACAATAGAAAAGGGCAGGAGACTTGAGGCATGAGGCCTTCTGTCTCGAAGGACGGAAAGAGGTATTGAGAGCTATGTCCCTCCAGAAGGCGTTGCGGTCAAATACCGTGGATTTGGCATTAGAAATACCATCAGTGTGGAACCCAAAGAGAGCATCAAACTCAGAAGGAGAAAGAGAGTGATGCCTCCAGAAAAGTCTAAAGGTACAAGAAAAAGAGGTAGACAGAGAAAATGTCTGTAGGAACTCTAAAGCTACAGACTGTATGTAGTGGTTAGGGATAAATGCAAAGTTTGACCAACCAACGTTTGCCAAGTATGTCACACCCCAGCCCATACCTGGAGGAACATGCTCCCGTAGCATACGCAACGACCGTCCCTTGGGAAAGCCGCCATGTACCCTACCAGGGATACGTCCTAATTTCAACCTTAGACATTCGTATGGGTACAGAACCTGGATTAGTGGTGAAACAGTGCATAGCGTGGCATACAATCAAATACACAATCATCTTTCCCTGGATAAACCTTAGTCATGCCTTCATACTCATAAGGCAATAACCACACGGTTACTAAATGAAAGCACACATATATATATATATATATACAAGTGTACATTACATGACTATTCACCACTAACTAAAACAATATCTACTGCCAAAATGATTACAACAAGCTCCTATTACAAAAACATGGTGGAGATTGCCAGACCGCTCCCGTACCACTTCGAGAAAGTACTTTCTCTGCTGACGACTCTAGCATCTCTCAGTCTGCTCTCCCGTGGGCTCTGTACCTACGTTCATCAAATGATAAACGCTGAGTATAAAACTCAGTGGTGCTAAAATATATAACAACAGGTATGCATTCACAGACATAGCCATATACCATCATACTCATGCCAAGGCAATGCATTAAAAGCATAAATCACAGAGATATCATAACACCAAATGCAATGCACTGCCAGTACCCCTATCATTCACTCTTACGCTCATTCACTCTTGTTTTCCTGAATGTGCACATTGCCTTTCGCACACACTG
>CANYBF010605457.1:0-27087 GCA_948192965.1 Dalechampia spathulata
AGGTGATGCCCTCACCCCAAGGGCCCCCATCGCCCGACCCGACGAGTATCGTGAGGAAGGGTAAATTATGGTATCCAGCGGCCTCCTAGACGGGGACCCAGGTCTTGGTGCTCACAAGGAGTCCACCCAGAGGGCGTTACTATTCTTGGTAGGTAACCTCCATTATACAATAGGAGGTTATTATGTCTTCATTTGAGAAATAAATCAACCCTACCAACTCAAATAAAAAGATAATCTATCATCATTATCTTTATGAAACAGAGAATCTTGTATATAATTTATGAAAAACCATAATAAAGATGATTTCTTAATAATGAATAATAGCCGAACGTTAAGAATTAGAACAAAGAATAATCCTAACTGATATGAGTGGTGATACCAAGGGAGAAAACAGATATAGGAAGAGGTGTTATGTCATTATAGTGGTGAATGGTGATTTTGTTGCAAGTGCAAGAAAGGAAGTAACGGATTTCCCCACAGGCCTTCGTGCAAGGAATCAGTGGAAGAAATGATCCCAACTTAATCAAAACTAGACAGAGATCGGACCCTACAACTTCGGCTGCAGCAAATGTTTTGGCTCAATTTGACAAGCATACATATATATACACCCCATCCCCACTACCACACCACCCATCCCAATCTATCACAAGCGCCTGCTTCGCCCATACACCCTTTTATTTCCTTTCCAACCTACCAACTTTCCTTTGAATATACCTTCGGAGCTGTAAATCAATTCATTTATTATTGTATTAAATTTAAATTAAGCTTGTTAATTTATTATATATCACAAGTTTAATTAAATATTGATAAATTTAAAATATAAAATCTATTTGACATGTAAAACATCATGATTCTATTATTAAGATTGGTTAGCAAGTCAAGTTTGAAGGCTTATGTCACCTTTTTCATGTTCATGAAACATACCTCTCATAACTTGTTACAAGAACGGAAGCAAGGCATGCGACTCATCCGAGTTCCTAATCAAAGATTTATGAAGATAGAAGGCAAATGTTCAGGCTATGCAAAATGAATATGATTTAGGAAAACGCATAATATATTTTAATCCCAAAGGGAACTTGAATCCACATGATTGGCAATAACTTCTAATAACTTGAATAAAGATATTTGCACCAACACCATGCATAGTTCGCGTCATTCCGAGAGGCAATGTTGTATCAGAAAGACATTACTTTTTCCTCGACTTCTTTGAGGCCTTCCGGCTCTCCATTTTCTTCTGTATGGCTTCGAATTCTTCTTCTGAAGGTTGAGGATCTGCATTACCACCACCGTATTTGGAAATCAGGGATGAGAACATGGAATCAAATCTGTCTTTTCTTTCACTTCTGCGCTGAGCCATAATTGCAAATAGATCTTCTGACTGTTTATTTGATCTGTCCAAAGATACATTTGAAGGTTATCCATACAACAATATGGAAAAACAATATCAGAAATGGGAAAAGAAGAAAAACTTGCTGAAAGACCCACTGTGTTTTCCTTCTTAAAGGACTGGTAGGTGGTTTTGTTTCAGATACTTTCTTCGCCCATTTCTCGTAAGCTTTGGTTGCCTTCACTTCACCTATATGGGAGAGTAAATGAAAAATGGGATCATAAAAGGAAAATCATTATGTCATAAATTCTAGTAATGTAGAACGCTAAGAAAATTTCAATACAATAATCTACTCATGGAGAACGAAAAGAACAAGAGACAAAAAAGAAGTAAATTGAAAGATTTCATAAATTCAGAACCTGTATTTAACAAATTATACAGGAGCATTGGAGGTTTTTCATCAAACTAACAGCAATAATCTTCTACTTTTAACTAGGAGTTTCAATTCCCCATCCAAGCTAACAGCAAGAATTTTCTTGATGTTTTATCAATTTATATAATGACATGTGCAAGCAAAAGATGAGAATAATCTTACCTGCAGATATTACCTCATCCAGAATGTCCTTAAAGCGATGTGAATCAAGTTTAGGATCAGAACAAAGCATTGAGCAGAAGAGCCTGCGTGGAAATTTAAAATATCAAACTGTAAAGTCAAAAGAAAAGGAAGGCCATGAAGTAGGTTGCATACCTATTCATATTACCCTTGCACTGCTTATAAAGTTCAATCAAATCCTTTTTCTCTGAATCAGATCCCCTGTAATTAGCTTCAAACTCTTCAATGTCAGCTTCAGTGACCTGAAACAAATGAAGTCATCATATCAACTACAGGGAATGGAAAAGTAAATGTCTTATATGCAATAAGGAAGATTCATAGCCCGACGATATATAACCTTTTTATACATGGCTCTGAAGAAATCTTTCATGTTCTCAACAACATCCCCTGCAAGATCCTGCTTATAAGATGGGGAAAATAAGTTAACAAAATGCCAATGAAAAAAATAAAGTTCAGTTCCCGAAGAAAAGTTGAAAGCATTCGCTTGTGTTATGAAACATAATTAATAAGATTGAATCTGATACTAATTTTTTAACCTAAAGTGATAAAATTCAAAATGCAAAAGTGTAAACGTTGTTGATTATGGCATATGTTTCGCAAAATAGCAACAGTTAAGCACTTACAGCATCATCAGTACAACCAGTCTGATCATAAACGGCCCGTTTTTCCTCATCGCCAAGAATTGAAATGACCTTTTGCAGTTGCTGGAACTTTTCTTTTGCATCCTATTGGAAAACCAAGCAACAAGTCAAACAAATAACAAAAAATTAATTAATGCACAAGCACAAAAATCTTCCATCGGGGCAAATTACCTCATCATTAGGATTTTTATCAGGGTGCAGCCGCAGTGCCAACTTATAGTATGCCTTCTTTATTTCCTGTTGAGACGCTGTCCGCTCAACACCAAGAACCTGAAAGAAGTGGATTGTTATATCAGAGAAAAGACATGGATTGAGGACTAATACTAAAACCTCACATAAGCTCAAGACAACTAATGTACAAAAGCAAAAGAGCATAAAAAAACTCGACAATTAACAATTACAAGACGTGGGTTCTTTCAACAATGAAGGCAACAATAACTCGAAGCCAATTTTGTCGGAAGCGATCTGCTAATGCCCGAACATATTACTAGTTTCAAGCGCTTGATCATTGCTTACCAGGTAGATTAAGCTACGCACTACAGAATAATACCAGCGAAATCCAATTCAAAAACCCTAATCCAAACAAGGTAGCAACAACAACAACAAAATTAAAATAAAGTACAAGTTTACCCAACATCAATTCAACCAAATTAACACTCACTACTAATCACTATTCATAAATAAATGAGCAAATGAGCAAACCAATCCCTTAAATCGCCAACACTGAGTAATACCTAAATTGGGTCAATAAAAATATTTATCGAAAAAAATATGTAAACAAAAAAAGGAGAAGAAAACGGCCTTGGGGTCATGTAATGAGATCGCTTAACCTCGTAAAGACTTAGACTGTCTGTTGAAGGTTGATTGAGATTCTCATTTTGTTCTTCTACTCGTTCATCTTCGTCTTCATGAGAAACCCTAGATTTCTTCTTCTTCCCCATATTGCTTTTTCTGGTTTTTTTAAGGGTAAACACAGGAATATTAACTAAGGTGCAAAATTTAAGAGAAAAGAGAAACGAACTGCAAGAAGGACATTCATCTTCTTACGTCTATATATCAGATTATCTTTTTTTTCAATCAGTATTTTTGTTCCCGCCTTTTTCCCCAAATTTCCCGCCGTTTTGATCCAACGGTGGCGAATATATTTGGCACGTAAAACTTGGATCTGAGCCGTCTTATCATAAATATGTTGAAATACAAAATACTTATTTATAAAAATAATTATATATTGGATATGGCACAAGCCATCACCATCTCTCCCACCTTGGCACTCTCACTGCTTCCTTTTATACATCACAGACAGTCACATGCTCAGCCCCTCTCTTTTTCTCAAGGTCCTTCCATGGCTTATTCTTCTACTTCCAGGAACTTCCCTTTTCTTCCGTCTTTCGTTACTCTTAGTTTCAATCTTTTCATTCTTGCTTCAACTTCAACTGAAACTGATCTTCTTCTTTCCTTCAAAGCTTCCATTCAAGACCCCAATAACTCCCTTTCAAGCTGGTCTAATGACTCAAGTTCCATCATTGCAATTGGACTGGTGTCGGTTGTTCTTATTCTAATTCTGTAACTGCTCTCAATATTCAAGTTTGAATCTTTCTGGTCAAATCTCTTCTACAATCTGTCAACTTACTAACTTGACTCCTTTTAACCATCCTATACCTTTACATCTTTCTGAATATCCTTCTTTAGCGGCTTTGAATCTTAGTAATAATCTCATTTGAGGTGCCATCCCAGATCAAATTTCTAAGTTTAAATCTCTGAAATTGCTTGATTTTGGAAGAAATCATTTCGAGGGAAAAATCCCAGAAAGCATAGTACTCAACTTGGCTAGCAACTTGCTTTCAGGTAGCGTTCCTTTGGTTCTTGGGAATTTTACTCAGCTTCTTGTTCTTGATTTGTCTCAAAATGCTTGGTGAGCGAAATTCCAAGTGGTATTTGCAATTTAAAGAAGCTCAAGCAACTTTCCTTTCAAAGTTCTGGTTTCTATGGCCAAATTCCTGATTCTTTCGAGGGTTTGCAAAGTTTAGCCATTTTGGATTTGTCACAGAATAATCTAAGTGGTGAAATTCCACCAGCTTTAGGTTCTTCTCCCAAGAGCCTTGTATCTTTTGATGTCTCTCAAAACAGGCTTTCAGGTTCATTTCTTAATGGCATTTGCAGTGCACCAGGCCTTAAAGATTTGGCACTTCATTATAATTTCTTCAATGGTGTAATTCCAACCTCAATCAAAGAATGGTTGAATCTCGAGAGATTTCAAGTTCAAAGCAATGAGTTTTCTGGTGATTTCCCAGAAGGTAATGGTCATTCAGCAACATCAAACTCATCGGAGCCGAAAACAATAAATTTTCTGGTAAGATACCGGATTTAATATCAATGGCAGGTCAATTGGAACAAGTTCAAATAGATAGCTACAGCTTTACCAGTAAAATTCCGGAGGGTCTTGGTACGGTTAAGAGCCTATATAGATTCTATACATCTCTTAATGGTTTATGTGGTGAATTGCCTCCCAATGAGTATTATAAACCTTTCGCATAATTCCCTGTCTGGTCATATTCCTGAGCTTAAGAAATGCAGGAAACTCGTTTCATTATCATTGGCAAACAATAGTCTTACCGGTGACATCCCACCAACCCTTGCCGATTTGCCTGTGCTAACATACCTTGATTTGTCCCATAACAATCTCACTGGTTCCATACCACAAGGGCTGCAAAATTTGAAGCTTGCTCTCTGTAATGTATCTTCCAACCAACTTTCCGGTAGAGTGCCTCCGGCTCTAATATCAGGTCTTCCTGCTTCGTTCTTAGATGGAAATCTTGGCCTTTGTGGTCCCCGATTGCTCAACTCTTGCCCGAAGAGCTGCCAAGACACCAAGGTCCAGCAGGTCTTAGTCCAACGGCTTGTGCTCTAATCTATATAGCATTTGACATTGGAACTTTGCTTATTGCTGCTGGGTATTTGGTATTCCATAGATCCTCTAAGTTGAAATCTAAAAAGGGCAGTTGGCGGTCGCAATTTTTCTATCCTCTCAGAGTAACTAAGCATGATTTGGTCATGGCAATGGATGAAAAAAGTGCTGTAGGAAGTAGTGGAGCTTTTGGCAGAGTGTATGTTATAAGTTTACCAAGTGGAGAGTTGGTTGCTGTAAAAAGGTTAGTGAATATAGGGAGGCAAACTTTAAAAGCACTGAAGGCTGAGGTCAAGATGTTGGCCAAGCTTAGGCATAAGAACATTTTGATAGTCCTCGGCTTTTGCCATTCGGATGAATCGAAATTTCTAATCTATGAATACTTGCAAAGGGGAAGCTTGGGTGATTTGATCAGCAAACCGGAGTGTAAGTTGCGTTGGAGTGTCAGACTGAAGATTGCTATTGGAATTGCTCAAGGATTGGCATATCTTCATTCCGCATTTACTCCACAGAAATCTCAAGTCAAAAAACATTCTTCTGGATGCAGATTTTGCTTTTGATCGAGTCTTGGGAGAAGCTGCTTTTCTTTCCACAATTGCTTCAGAATCTGCAGACTCCTGTTACATTGCTCCTGGTATACAGAATTCTTTCGTTTATTAAATTACAAGTCATAATCACCTTAAAATCTGGCATATTTTGTTTCCTACGGATTGCTTTTAGTATTAGACATAACTTGCATATTTAAAGAGGTTGCTTGCTTGCCTGATTAATCGCAGAATTTGGATACAGCAAGAATGCAACAGAGCAAATGGATGTTTACAGCTTCGGTGTAATACTACTGGAGCTCGTAACTGGCTGTCAAGCTGATTAAGCCGAACCAGCTGAGTCTTGATATTGTGAAATGGATTCGAAGGAAAATTAACATAAGCAATGGAGCAGTCCAAGTCCTAGATTCTAAGATATCAGATCCTTTTCAACAAGAGATGCTACAAGCTCTCGACATTGCTGCTCGATGCACATCTGTAATGCCAGACAAACGGCCTTTCATGGCTGAAGTTGAGAAAAAACTTCTGTCTCTGACCTCAAGAACTCAGCTTCCTAAAACCGAATTGTCAACCTCAGAAGTTTATAATGCTGAATAATAGATTACACTCGTTACTCTCTGGCTTCATGTAGTTGTATGTACAAAAAGCAACCTGATATTGGAATCTTCCTCAATGGAGGAAGGAGAAGTGTTTTTAGGTTTTACTGAGTTGATTCTGTTGGTGGTCTGAGGAGATCAATGTGTAGTTACCTTTTGAGATAAGTGTGATTTTCGATTCCAGGATACTTATGTAAATCAATGAGAACTATTCAATTTGACTGGTGCTTAGTCCCAAATTAATTTGGAATTGCACTTAAATCCTTGGAAGATTGAAAATACAAAACGTGTCTATAAATATAAAGATGGTAATAGATAATGTTTCACCTGGTGGCCAATTCTCCTACATGGAATTGAAATGCTTCCTTGCTTATTAGCAGATTCTTGCAAATGGTTCCTCGCTAAGGATTGAAACAAGCTGCTCTTTCTATAAAACTGAAAGTTGAGATATCGTGATATTCTCACAAACCAAGATATTGGTCTATATCATTTGATCTTGCCTTGCAGTTATTGAATGACAAAGAAACAGATGATCTACAAAGATTTTATGCTTCAAAATCTCCATACTTCCTGTCATCATCTTTCGCTGCTGCTATGATCTTTTTTCAGCTAATCATATCAGAATCCATGCCAAACGTATCATCAGGTCACGAAGTTGAGTCACATGGTTACTACTTAGTAAAATTTATTACAGATAAATTAAAAGAAGTATACACTAATATTTAAAATTTTGCTCTAGAGACTAATTGGGCTGGCTCCCAAGATGAAACTTTTTTACCAATTGCTCATCGATGACTTGACACATGTCCAAGAGCGCAGCTACAGGGAGACAATTATGAAAGCAATTGCCTCCAATAGTCCCAATAAAATTATTTGCATCTTACCCCACTGTTTGCCCTACAGTATTTTTAGAAGCTGATTTGTATATACATATACACACATAAGTATTCAAGTTAATTACTCAATTGACTAATATTTCCGGATCCGTATACCACTGTTATGAGTCCATATACACTTCAACCTTGAACTGAGTACATATGTTATATGATCCCCTGGACTTCCTAAAGAACCAGATATGATTATTTCCCATGCTTCCTTTAGTCTCTACAGATGAGCAAAAAAAGGCTCTTAATTTTAACAATAAACATTTATATCATACAATCTCCACAACTGATGTGATCGTCTTGTCAAGAACAAGTAGTTAGACATGCATTTCATCATGCAAACCATTCAACAATGACATTTATAGCAGTCTCATCTTAGAGTGTCTAAGGTGAGGCCAGGATTTATGATAAGTTCCTCGCACCAAAATAAAATAAAGAAATGGTTAATGATACAATCAATCGATAAATTATGATTTAATTATTCATTCCATCAATAAGATTTTCATCCACTCGAAGTAACTAAGAACCAGTATATCGGATCGCTGTTATGTGATCATTTAGTCTCTGGTCCCCTGAAGATACCTCGTGACTTTGAATATCATGGTATAGTCTATGTTGCACGATGTCTTCATTGGACAACTGGAGTTAGTATTATACTATATGTACCTACCTCATTACCAATGCTCCATTAAGTCCTTCTCCGAGGACTGCTCTTAAAGCCTGAATTACAAGTCCAACATCCATTATTTCCACAACCTTCATCAAACATGGGAACTGATGGAACCACAATCTCGAGTTTGTACTTCATCTAAGAACTGTGGATAATATTCAGGGGAGAACTAACAGGGCGATGTCACTCTAAAAGCGGCATCAACCTATCAGATTAGATTATCACATGTCTAACTCAAGTACCAAACAACATATCTATTTCTCGACTGACACCTGAACGAATGCAACTTTTCTTGATGCCATGCCTCCTCAAATTTTGAAAAACAAGTCTTGATTGCCATTCCTTTCACAATCTTCCCAACAGATTATCAATATTGAAGGAACCAAGGCCTTGCACTAGTTTATAGTCCATCAGAAAAAATAGAAAAGTGAACTTTTCTATGGATGATAAAAAGAACAGAACAAGGCAAGTCTAAGCCTCTCTGTTAGGCTATATCAGACTGGATTACCAGAAGACTAGGCAAAACACACAGCTGGATGTCTAATTCCCCTTCTTTTGACTTCATCCAACATCCTAATTGTTTGGAATTCACTAATATAGAGAAATGTAAAACCTTTGCATTTAGTTTAGATATGATCGCCTTTCTTCAATTTGACTTTTATTACTAGACTCGTAATAGTTGCAACCAAGTCATTCAGACCACATTGCAGCAAAAATGCTGCTGGAGAATTGATCAAAATACCAATAGAGCAGGAAAACCTATGGAAAGAGAGATGGTAGACTATTGGGGGTAATAAACACTGTTGGCTGTAATAAACATGCATTTAAGTGTTTATTGCACCCAAAACAAGAAGATTCATGATACAATAAAATGCTAAAGACAGATCATATTTTATAAATTATCAACTAATAAAGCACAAGTTAAACCCACACCAAAGAGGGAAATGAGTTAAAAGAAATCTCATAATGCTGAGATTAGGATGGCTTAGAAAATGCTTGAAGACACACAAAATATGGTAACGTAAGCTCAAGAAAAGCACAATTCCAGTGTTAGAAAAATATTACTGACCTACATTGGATTAATTACATGAAAAGCTAGCGACTGAAGAAGAAAATTTTTTAGAGGAGTTGTTATAGTTTTACGATTAATTAAAATTTTATCAAAGACTATAGAAAATTTAAGATGACAGAGAAAATCACATTACATCAAATATGAAACTGAACAACTAAATCATCCCATTTAAACATCCATATCACAACCAAAAGAATGCAGAGGAGATCCTATCAAAGGAAAATAACAGAAACTTAACCTCGTTCAAAATCATCAGTAAACACCCAAAGTTAACGAGTAGAAGATCTTTCAAGTAATTAAGCTCCATGACAAGAACACAACTTTGGCCATAGTCGAAATTACCTTTTATTTCAACTACACATTATCGACAAGGAGAAAATTCCGAAAAGTTGAGAGCCCAATGAAAGAAAACATTAAAAACCCTCAAATATTTATGGATGCAAGTAGTCATAATTGATTACCAAAAGATGATTCGTAATGTCTTCTACTCAGAATCAGTAAGACCCAACTTCTCCATCTCAAGACGCTCGATAGCTTTCTGGTGAGCCCATGTCTCAATGGTCAGATCAGGCTTAGCATTCAATCCAACGCCCAAAATAACAATGGTCAAAAAGCTAGTGATGTAGCAGGGAAGCTCCCAATCTTCCCATTTGCGAGATTGACCCGGTGGAGGTGGTGTTCGGTTAAATAGGAAACCTTTGGGTTTGTCTTCGTGGCCTGGAGATGTCCATCTGCTTGGTCCGGCTGCTACACCACCGCGTGTGCGGAGAGCAGATGAAAGACGCTGCCGGAGCATAGTTGACGCCGCTGTGAAGGCTGTGGAAGGGGCAGGGCTTAGAGTGATGATTTTGCGGGAGAGAGGGAGAGATTGGATGGGGGGGGGGGGGAATTTTGTTAGGCGTTTGGGAGTTGGGTTAAAACAACGTCGTTTTGGGTTTTCCTTATTAGTAATTCTCCGTGGCCTGTAATAAGTCCATTCAGAAAGATTCTTTAATATTAATATGTAAAAGAGATTAGCAAAGAAGAAAGTGGAATCTCAGGATGATTTGAAAAATGATCCAAAGAAGAGGAGGGTTGGTTGAGTTGAATATGGAAAAATGGAAGGAGGGAGTAATTCGATCAATCATCAATCATCAATCATCAATCATCTTGCTTTGATTGAATTAGTGTATAAATACATTTATACCTTGTAATACATATGATATATGTAGAATAACATTATCAAATTTCTCATATTTTTCTTTTTTCTAATTCAGATGAATGCTTTCCTCCACTTCCCTCCTAATTCCTATTACTTTTCTTTATATACATCCTGTTCCTTCATCTTCCCTCTTCCTTTCATAGCTCCATTTTTAGTTGGCTTGAAAGCTGCGATGCTCCACCTGCCACATTATTTTTTTATCAATCAATTGTACCAAATCCATCCAATTCAAGTTTCACATTCCATCTTCTATCTAACTACCAACCATTTATGTCATGGTTTCATCTTCGTATGCAAATTCTAACCTCTTCTTTCATCTACTCTTCAAATTTTTCACCCATTCGAAATGCAGGATTAATATGGAGAGATTTTGTAACATGAATCGGTTGATTGCAGTTCACCTGAATTCGCCGAGGAGTTATAACTCAAGAGGGAGTTTTCTGGAGCGATGAAGTTATAGTTGTACTCTTCTCTTCCCCAAACCGGTTGATCAACTGCATCGCTCTGCCATTGTTGTTGTTGATAATGTTCTCTATTCCCACAAACTTGGATTTCTGTGGATCCCATTGGCATAACCATGCTGGATAAGTTACTGTCCATTAGAGATCCACTCTGAAAATGACATTGAAAATATCAGCAACAACCATAAAAAGACTTAATACAACATACGGTGCATTACGTGATAAATCACTACAATTGAACTCCATGAGTTCCTCTAGTCACCAATTAGAACATGCCAAGCCATGTTTCATCTTTCTTCTAGTACAGGATGATGCAGTTTGAGTCTAAACTTTACGTGAACAAGAAAAAGAAACGCTGGCAATGGCCCTACGTAATGCAATGAATAAGGTAAGCTAAAATGCACTTACTTCTGCTGCTAAAATACTGTCAAGATTGAAATCAATTCTTGGATTAACTGCCGCAAGTCTCATCGATAGGTACTGAAACCAAAGAAAAATTCAACCAGAATAAGAATGCAGCATGGTTTGGCTTCATTACTGATGGAACTATATTATGCAATTGATTTGTTAACATGGTAGTAAGAGGGAATCAACGAAATTCTGTTTTCTTTCCACGGGAAAAATACAGGACACATTCGCAAAAAGTATCAAAGAATGAAATAGTTCAAAATTATCACCCACTATTTACATTTCCCAAACATGCATCTCTCCCCTATGCAATAGTAAAAGAATCTGAATTTCCTACAAATTCAAGGAGATTTTTATCATTTCTACAAAAGTTAATGCTTTTGATGTTCTAGTGCTAACCTCCACTTGGCGTTGTAATGATTGGACATGATTGATGATCTCATCCAGAACCAATGCTGTACCAGAGATCTGCATAAGACGATAATCATCTTCTCAGTTAATACAATTGCAAAGTAAAGAATGATGTGCGACCAAAACCATGAATTGATGATCTTTAACTTTGTTCTGGAATCACTTCTATGAAAAGCAATAAAGTACATCACACACAAGTCCTAGCATAAGCTTATTTGGAAGTAAAATTCCTCGTTATAATGAGCTAAAGGATGTTTCAGAGGCATGCATCAGATTGATTTTTTTTTTTTCACAAACCATTAATCTGTTAGATGAAAATCACATTCTATCCTTGGCTAATCCACCTTCTGGATTGGTCCTTTTTCTTCCTCACCCTCTTTTTCATGAACACCAGAGACGGAGACCAAACTTGCAAGAGAAGTTGGTACCACTCACCTATCGAATAGAGACCTAAACTTTTCCTGTCGCTAAATGGGACCCAAAACATTTGATCTAACACGGACAGGATGATAAGTGCTTCAAGGCACATCCAACTAGCATTTCCAAACAAATAAATCTCATGGGATCACCCTACGAAAGGATATTCTTGTCATTTTGCAGAAATAGCCTGAACTTCAAGCTTCTAATGCTTTATTCCTTCAACCAATCTCCAACCCTAAACTCAAATTGAACCACCAAATATCGGTCCAAGATCCTATTTTTAATCATCAAGGCACATCTAGCTGCCATTTTCAGCATAAAACTTTTCTGGATCACACCAAACTCATTTCAATGCCTTCAAGTATACCTTTTAAAGAAACTTTCAAGAGGTTCTTCCAATAGAAAGAGTAAGTTACTAGCTGTGAAAAAGATATTCTTCTGCAGCTCTAGTGAACTTCAAATGACAAAACTAACCTCAAAAAGGATCTTATACCCTGAACAAAGCATCCCGTCAAAAGAATGGCAAAAAAAAAAAAAAAAAAGCAAAAAGCAAAGGAACCGCAAATACAATGAAATTTACAAAAATGCCACTTGACACTTTTCTTCAGAGAAAAGCAAGACCCACTTTTCTTCTGGTTTGTGCAAAAAAGGTGACAGCGACAGAACCGTTAATTAACCCACATAATCCAAACAAATAATACCAACTTTCATTAATGAAATGATTATAAACATTTCGATAGATAAGTAATTCAAGCTTCCACTCAACTCAAATCAACTAATTAGCAATCCACGTTAATTTCTTGAAAAGATGGAAAAAGCCTGTTATGTCATTTTGAATCTATTTTCAAATATCAAAATCCAATGATTAACTGATTAACTTTAATGACAACACTAACCAACCTTGCTGCAGCCTGGGACCAATTCCTGAAGCAGCTTCATCCTTGCATTAATCTTCTCTCTCCTTGCCTAATCATGAAACATGAAATCCACAATTTCATGTCATAATCAGCTTCAAAGATTTTACGACTAAATACATAATAATTAAGTTGTTAATTATCACATAATTACCCTCTCTGCTAAGCTATGGCTATCAGTCGCCTGACCACGACGAGCTCTAACATGAACATAAGGAAGCCTTTCTGCATCTTCACACTTCTCATTTCCACTATGTTTGCTCTTTTTTGCTGAACCTTTACCCTATAACACACACCCGACGGGAAAACAATATGGCAAATTAGAGATGATTAAGAGACATTAACTTCGATAAAACTTAAAAACCGACTGAATTGAACCTAAACTAACTATAAAACCCCAATTCTACCTTCTTTTCTCTCTCTTTCCTCTTCGCTGACCTCTGTTCTTCTCCATTCTCCACCGTCTGATGATGATCAGAAACCAACAGCTGAGATTGATTAAGATGCGATTCAGCCTCTGGTGGTTCACTTTTAACAATTTTGACGAGATTTGCACTTGAATTTGACGGTAAAGGGCTGGTATCCGGCGAGTAATTGCTAACATTGTTGTTGTTGTTGTTGTTGTTGTTCAAATTATCGTCGGCAAACACAGAAAATCTCGCGGCACGTTCAATTAAAGCAGTATTAGAAGGAAACGTTAAATTGGAAGCAACGGCGTGAGGACGAGGACGAGGAGGAGGAGTCGGGTCAATAGCGGGTCGGATTTTGAGAGATGAATCGGGTGAGTGGAGTAGCTCCATGGCTTGATTAGGTGGCAATTCGAGAAGCGCAGTGAAGGCAATAGCATTTTCCGGCGAGACGGAGATTAAGTGATGAATATCTTCGCCGAATTGGAGAGCGTCTAGTTGGGTATCTTCATGAATTGGAAGAGTAGCGAATTGCTCCATGATAGTTAAACAAGACAGAAGGGAAAATGAGGCAAGTGATTAGAAAAGAGAAAAAAGAAAATTGAAGTGGGTTGTGAATGGAAATTGAAGAAGGTTTGAAGGGCAGCCAATGATGTGTTTGGTCTTCTTGTTGGTCTTGCAGTGCAGCTGCTGCTTGCCGTAGTTTGTCGTGCTCAAATGATTATTATATATTTTGAGTGGAAGGAGATTAGTTAGTTATGCGGCATTTGTTCAAGCTGAGGTGCAGAGAAAGCAATTTGATGCAATCCATGTAATTGTGAGTGTAATATAATTTAATTCAAACTATATAAACATTATATAATTAATAATATTATACAATACCTTTTTTTTATTTTTGCAGAAAATATGATCCTAATGTTTGTTATATTTGGATTATTAGAGACTTCATATTTTTACAGCATTTATTATTTTGATTTTTAATTCAGCCATTTTTAACTATTTTCCACTAATCTATTTGATTATGAAACGATACAAATATTTTACAATATATTTACATTTAATCTTGTAAAATAAAATATATAATGCATGTATATTTTTTTTATTAATTTTTATATAAATCTAATATTCACTTTATATTTTTCACTATCTACGTATCAATTAAAATAAATGTTTATTGTATTGATGATGATTTTCTAACAATACAAGTAAAAAAAAAAATAAGTGGATTTTAAGTAAAGGTTAAATTCAATCATCTCATTTACTATAAAAATAGAAAAATGTAAAAATATAGAAAATAAAGGTATTATTATTCCTAAAATAAAATGGTTTTGAATATTATATTTACAAGGATTATATTGGAATAAATAATGAGATGGATAATTAAAAAAAAAAGAAAGAAAGAATAGAGATGTGTGGAAAATTACAAGACAAGGACATAATTGGGCAGAGGGTGGGAGGTGGTCAGCTTTTTCATACGCAATACCTTGTCTCCATGCAACAATTATCAGCTACATGTTTCGTACGTATTAAATTGGTTTGACCATTCAGTATCCATGGCATGATTCCTCTTCCATTCTTCCTCCTCCCCATTTTATTTACCATCTTATTCCTCCATCCATCATATTAATATACTTAATTTTGAGATGATATATTATTATAATAATCGCAGTTACAAAGGGCAGCATAAGCATAGTGATCGCTGGTTCGGTCCAAATCTAACTAATCCATTCAATAATTACACACATATTTTTGTACCTTTATTTATTACCGTAATGCCATTATTCTAATTTATGAGGGTAAAAGGGACCATTCCCTGTTTCTATAACCTATTTATTAGACCTCAATCATTTATTATTCAATTATCTAAAATGATTGTATATAAATATTGATAATTCAAATTTTAATCGAAAATTGAACTTTGGAAGGTGGAATTCAAAATTGTAATTATTCAGATTTAAAAATCAGAAAGATTAGAGCAGGTGTAGTGTAGGTCAAGTTGGACCAATAATTTAGCAGTGATATAATTAATTGTATGGATTAGCTCCAAATGGGAGAGTAGGTCTCCTGTGTTGTGTACAAATTTATTAACTGCTATTACTGTGAAATTAATGACTGTACTTTTTATGCATAATTGATGGGAATAGATTAATTAATTAATTTCAAATAAGATTAAGCTTAATAATTTTATTTTTTTTTTAAAAAAAAGAGGCAATAATGAGAAAGGAGGTAGGACCTAAAAGGGCAGAAAGTTAATTGGAAAAATGAAAGAAAGAAATAGACATATACTGAAAAAGGGTACGTACATGCTATTTTGGAATTACTAATTCAGCATCTTTCACCTTTAATTGTTTCGTATTTCTCCTCTCCCTTTTTTTATTTTTAAAAGGCAAGAATGAGAATGTGTTTGAATCAAATAGTATAGAACATACCAAAAAGATCAGGCACAGGTCACAGCGCATGATATGATATGAAGATGAAGATCAAGATGAAGGTGGTGGAATTGAAGATTACAAGAGGCATATAGTTGCAACTTTAGGCTTACCCCCATTCACATCCAGATTAATCAATTTTATTACAACTTCGGACCACCAAAGATTTTCCCCAAACCCTAAAATCCACGGGATCACGACTACCAGAATCTCCTCCCCCTCTGGACCCCTCCCAACTCCATTTACCCACAGCAAAGAATGGTGTCCACTCAAAGCTCTCAAGTTTCCATACCACCTTCTTTCAAGTATAATTCTTTAAGTGTTAATCAGCAGCATGTATTTTTGAGCGCATAAACCAAAAAAGGGGGAATGAGAAGGATAGAAATAGAGATATGGGATATCTGAAAAAGCAATGGTTATAATGCGTGAGATGGGTCATCTCCTCATCAAAAATGTTAAAATTTTACTTTCTTTTTCAGACAAAAACAAAAGGGTTGATAGTGATATGTGAGCTATACAACATTCCGTAAGAACTCTAAGAAATGGTGCTTGTGGTTGCTGCTGCTGCTGCTGCTGCTGGCTGTGCTTGTGGTCGTCGGCACCGTATCGGCTGGATTTATTGGCAAACAAGTGATATGATTGCGATGCAATAGATACAGGATTCAACTCGTAAAACTCAATCATCAGGATGTATTAGACGGTAGAATATATTATAAATTGAAGATTCAATCTGGAACGCGTTTTGTATTACAAGGGGGAAAGAACACGTCTATTTTAGTACCGGCCAAGATTGCTGTAATCAGGTGAAATCCCATATTGGATGCATTCCATTGGAAAGCAGAGAAGGTACGATGTGATTATAGAACAAGAAAAAGAGAGAAGAAATATCTCAAAGACTAGGAAATTGTTTAATTGAATGCTGTAGGCTGCATTTGTGGATTCAAATTCTGGTTTTAATTGGGGTGGGGGGCCACCAGCCCTCAGTATCAAGAGACCCACTTGTTTGTAACCCAGACCAGACCCGTTTGATGGCGATGGGGCCCCGTATAATGAAATTCAGAAGACAACTCCAGGACCCGAAAGTGACCCGACATTTTCCCATTTGTAGGGTCAACCACACCACATCATGTGGTTAAACATATCCCATCATCCCTTCATGTTTAGTAAAAGCTGAAATTCTGTGGGCCCCCATGGGCCTTTGATGACGTCATCCCCATACCAGCCCGAAACGATCCATGATCATATTATTATTAGTTTGGAAATCTCATTTTATAATGATTTTTACTTATATAATTAATCTAATTCTAAAATCCTAACCATCCACGTCTATTTCATCAATAATAATGATCATCCTCCCTCCATAATCACTTGTTTTTTTTTTTGATCTTTTACTTTTATTTGTCTCTGTGTGTTTGCTGGATTGATTAGCAAAAACCATAAAAATGATGGAAAGAGGAGGATGGAATGGTGAAAAGAAAAGCAACCTCAAAGGGCATTAGGATTATTAAAAGATGCCCGCACGGGCGTAGCTCAGTTGGTACTCGGGTGGGTGTTAAGATACCAAGAGTCCACGGTTTGAGTCTTGACAGCCGCAGTGTGGGAGTCACATCCTCTAGGTGGGTTCCTTGTGGGCATCAAGACCACGGACCCCCATCTAGGAGGCCGCTGGGTACCGTGATTTATCCCTCCACAACTGTTCAGGCTCGGGTGTGGGGGTCTTTGGGGTGAGGGCATCACCTTTTGAGATACCAAGGATTATTAAAAGATGATTGCACAAGGAAAGGGAAGCTGTTGTCAAGCTGCCTATGGTATGTCGGGTCAGCCAGGCTGTGGAGTGGAGGACTGACTCGTGTGATCAACTCATAGGGGTGGGTCCAATCCCCCTTCTACCATCTTATTTTCTTTTTGTTCAGTTTGTAAGAAGGGGGGTGTGGAAGTATCCCCCAAATAAAAGCCCCATCCATATGCATCTGCTTGCGATCCGTTCAAAATCAACCACATCTTGGGCTCGAACACACATTACAAAGCCCAATTACTCGGAGGATTCCTGCTGAATTTCATTTTTTTTTTTTACATTTTTAAGAAATGCCGTCTTAGAGTCTTTAAAATATATTATTTTACTAAAATATCAAATTTATCTTTCATGTTATTATGGATCTTTGATAATCAATAATATAGTATATATTATGGTAAGCATGTATGTAAGGTGTAATTGAATTAGTTTGAAATGAAGCATGTAGTCTGATACAGAAAGGGATCAGTAGATACGATTGGAGGATACAAAACTCTACTTTGTAAAGTTGTCTTTCCTTTGGATTTTTATTTTTATGGTCTCCAAAATGACGAAACTGACCCTGTTAGTGGATCTGAAAAGGCACAAGCATGTCTGCATGTCTTTCTTTTAATGATAATTCTGACACAAAAGACAATGTACAAAGTATCTTTTTTTTACCTGCGCATTTACAATTCTGTCCCTACGTACCTACCGTCCACCTCATTCCAACTACAACCGAATGGGCTAATTAACGATTTAAGGCTCTTGTTAATTAAATCTGTAATCATAGTTAATGCACCCAACCACTCCTATTGATTTCAACTCTTTCCCTAGTTTTTTTTTTTTTTTGCAAATTTGAAATCATCGATTTTTGAAAAAACCATAGCTTATGAATTTGACCATGGAACTGTTATTCCGACAAGGAAATTACTAATTTAAGGTTTGACTAGACATATAGGGCAAGTGGTAAGTAATGTCAAAACTTATTACGGTGTTTATATTGACATGTAACTTAGTACAAACATGCCACTTCGAGCCATATCCTTTCCCCATTATTTTCTTTAATTTCATAACAAACCAAGAAGAAGTAAGCATTCCAATCCGATATGCATACTAAATTTTAGTATAATTGACATTGTTGTGCTTGGTTCAGCCCACATGCCGAGTTTGTTCGTTCATATTTATCGAATAAGTCAATTGCATGAAGTTACGTATGGTCAAAAGGTCTATTTTTATAGGATGAATTAATGGATTAAAGAAACATTTATTTCAAATAGTTTGTTAGATTTAAAATTTTTGGAATAAATAAATTAGAACATAGACAAGGGTCAGGAATTCAAATTTGCATAGGAACACTCGCACTCACTTCCCCCTCCTCACTCATAATACTGTTACCAGTCCTCCATGTTCATCGCCACCTCGATTTCCCCCATAAAGCAAAATCAAATCCTACTTCAAACCCAGCTCACTCACTCTTTGCTTCTTTTCTCTCTTCTCTTCACTTCTCTTCTCCACTCAGATTCTGTCTCAATCTTTCCTTCTCTTTTCTCAAATGATCTGAAAAGGAAATTTTCACCAGACGCAAGTGAAAAATGCTACCACTAAACTCCCCTCACGCCATTGCATTCTTCCTCCTGACTCTCTTCATTCCGCTTTCTTTCTCTTTAACAAGAGATGGCTTAGCTCTTTTAGCCCTCAAAGAAGCAATCACAGCTGACCCTACTAATGTTCTTGATTCTTGGTCTGATTCCGACGAAACCCCTTGTCACTGGCATGGGATCACTTGCATCAACCATCGAGTTACTTCTCTTATCCTCCCCAATAAAAGTCTCACCGGTTATCTCCCTTCAGAGCTTGGCCTACTCGACTCGCTTACTCGACTCACTCTCTCCCACAATAACTTCTCTAAGCCTATTCCTCTTCATCTTTTCAATGCAACCTCGTTTCGTTCTCTTGATCTTTCTCATAACTCTTTATCCGGGCCAATCCCAACGCAGATTAAATCGCTGCAAGAACTAACCCATCTTGATTTCTCTTCAAATTACTTGAATGGGTCGTTACCTGATTTTCTCATTGAGCTTAAAAGCCTTGTGGGTACTCTTAACTTGTCTTACAATCAATTTACCGGCGAGATTCCTGAATCTTATGGGGAATTTCCGGTTTTTGTGAGTTTAGATTTGAGGCATAATAATCTTAGTGGAAAAGTGCCTCTTGCGGGTTCATTAGTGAATCAAGGGCCTACTGCATTTGCTGGAAACCCGAGTTTATGTGGGTTTCCCTTGCGAACTCCATGCCCAGAAGCTACTAACATCACAAGCAGCGCAAACCCCGAAAATCCTGAGAACCCAACAAATGCCAACCCTGGTTTAGTACCTGAATTTGAAGATAAACAGAAGGGGAAAAATGGCTCGATGGCGGTTCCGTTAATTTCCGGCGTATCGGTGATGGTCGGTGTCGTCTCGGTGGCAGTATGGTTGTTTCGGAAGAAATGGGGAGGGTCAGGCGAGAAGGGCAAAATGGGAAAAGAGGAAAACATAAGCGGAAGTAACGACGTATACGATTTTAGCGAAGAGGGGCAAAAGGGTAAATTCGTGGTGATGGATGAAGGGTTTAATTTGGAATTAGAAGATTTGTTAAGGGCATCTGCGTATGTAGTGGGAAAAAGCAGGAGTGGCATAGTGTACAAGGTTGTAGTCGGAGGGAGAGGATCGGGTACTGTCGTGCCTACTGTTGTTGCTGTAAGGAGATTGAATGAGGGTGATGCCACCTGGAAGTTCAAGGAGTTCGAATCTGAAGTCGAGGCCATCGGGAGAGTCCATCATCCTAATATCGTGCGGTTGAGAGCTTATTATTATGCTAACGATGAGAAGTTGCTGGTCTCTGATTACATACGCAATGGAAGCTTGTACACCGCGTTGCATGGTAACGTTTCTCTCATTATGCTTCCTCTGTATTTGAAATGCAAGTTCAAGTTCATTACATTAATATTTAAAGTGGAATATATTAAAAAAAAAAACAATTGAGTTAACATTCTCTTGCTTGTACTGGAAAAGCAAAGAGGTGAGATCATGGGGATTTATATTTGACCGGATGGGTGAGTCGATGATGAGCTGTAGGTCAAAGCTGTTATGGGCTTCCATCACTCGACATTCAATGCATAAGATGCTCATTCATAAGTGTTCTGGGTGCAATTCAAAGCCATTTTAGTGGGTCTCATCACGTATAGTTTATGTTCGATACGGGTTGATATGGGTTCCCTCTCCAGTTCAATCTCAGGATCACTTTTCCACTTTTAGAGGATCTATAACTCGAGGTCGTTGTTTGGTTTTTATGAATATGAGCTGTCCTCATAAGGTGGTTTGTAGTTGTCCTGTATATTTCAGTAATAACTTCTCCTACATGTGCGCCATCTTCTCCTCTGTTTCATTCCTACGGAGATTTATAGCCTTTGTCTCATTTAATCTAAGGACAAGCTTGGTCTATCACTTTGACGCTAAACCATTGTGGTCCGGAAATCAAGTCGACACCTAAACTTTCAAAGTAGGCCCCTCATGAATGAATGCCAGAACTTGGTCTTCCTCTAAGTTGATACAAATTTGGACCACTTTCATATACATGGTGCATCACATTATATTGCATTCACATACATGGTTCAGGCTCTGATCGCTACATAAACATGGAATTATTTTTGGTAATTTGTTGATTTTGTACTCACTGCAGGAGGGCCTTCCAATACTTTACCACCATTATCATGGGCAGCAAGACTAAAAGTTGCTCAGGGAACTGCAAGAGGTTTAATGTACATACATGAATGTAGCCCTCGAAAATATGTTCATGGTAACTTAAAATCAACCAAGATCCTTCTCGACGATGAACTTCAGCCATGCATCTCGAGTTTCGGACTAAACCGTCTGATGTCTGGTACCTCCAAATTCACAAATTCAGCGTCAAAAAAGCATTATTTGAACCAAGCCATTTCAACCTCAACGATGGGTTCAAAAGCGTCAGCTCCTTCTAATTTCTACTTGGCACCAGAGGCTCGTGCTTTCAGCAACAAGTTCACTCAGAAATGTGACGTGTACTCTTTTGGTATCATACTGATGGAACTTTTAACCGGTCAGCTAGCTGATGCGGGACCCGAAAATGACGGGAAGGGGCTGGAGGGTCTCGTAAGAAAAGTATTTCGAGAAGAACGCCCGTTGTCAGAGATCATAGACCCAGCATTAGTGAGCGAGGTTCATGCAAAAAAACAGGTAATTGCAGTATTTCACATTGCACTCAACTGCACAGAGCTCGACCCGGAGCTGCGTCCGAGGATGAGAACCGTGTCGGAGAATCTGGACCGCATCAAGCTGCAATGAATAAGGAGAGAAGGAATGTTTTTGCAATATCAAGTTGGCATCTTGCTGACTTTCTGTTGTAAGCTATGTTGATGTAATTTCGTTCCAATTCTTTGGAACATGTTATGTTAGGCAGGTTTATGTAATGAATTAATGTCGTAGCTACTGTCTTGGAACTTATGCTCTTGAAATTTTTAGTCATCTTCATCTACCTTCTCAGAGTCTTAAATTTGACTCTCTGAACCTCCATGTTTGAACATCAGTAATGTGGAAAAAAAAAAAAACAAAAAAACAAAAAACAAAAATGCCAAATTTTAAAAAGGAAAAAGCCTTTCTGACGGACGGCCACACACTATAAAAAAAGGAATGAATTGGAAAAGCATCGAAAAAGGGTGAAAACGACGTCGAAGAGGATCGGATGCCAACAAATCCAATAATGAGGTCAACTCCCAATAAAAGAATAAATACCTTCCATTAAAGCCCCTCTTGTCTGTTGCCATGGTGCCTAGCCCCAATCCGGCCCACTCTCAGTCTCCCAGCCCTTGCATGCCCTATGCAAAATTGAAAACAAAATAACATTCACATGGGTGGGTCCAACGATACCATTAACCAATAGAATTACCAACCGCCAAATAGTCCTTCCTAACAGTAATGGCCGTTGCTCTCTTCTCTCTCCGTCCATTTCCTCTCCAACAAACTTGAACACAAATTTTTCAAAAATATTTTTCCATTTCCAAATCTCTTCTCTCTCGGAATGATCCCTACCCACTTCATTGTTTCCAATTTCCTTTCTTAAATTTCATTCCTTTCCAGATTCCAATCCGAGGCTTATTATTGGGGATACTTGTCATCTTTCCGATGACGAGATTGGTGCATTGATAGATCTTTAACAACTGCATTGTATTTGTTTAGGTGGATCATGATTAGCAAAATGTCTAATTATGTAGATTTCAATCAAAAGATCGATTATGTGTTTAAAGTTGTAATGATTGGAGATTCAGCTGTTGGAAAATCTCAACTTTTGGCAAGGTTTTCTAGAAATGAATTTTGTGTGGATTCAAAAGCCACAATTGGTGTGGAATTCCAGACCAAAACGCTTTCCATTGATAATAAGATTGTCAAGGCGCAAATTTGGGATACTGCTGGCCAAGAGAGGTCTGCCCTTTTAACTTTCTTATTGTATTGTATTTTACATGCATATATTTGGATCAATGCTATCCATGTATGAAAATATATTATTTTGATGTTTTGTATTGGCCAAGTATAAGAATTATGCATTTCAAATCGAAGAAATTGATGTTCTACGAGCCTTTGGCTCAATCGTAAGGACTTGGATTTCTAGCTAGGACTAAGGAATGGTTCCATAACAACTCTAATGGGAAAAGAAAAAAGCAAAAGAAGAGCGAAGACAATGATGCAAAGGGGTTCTTATGGATTGGGAAGAATTGGTGCTTTTTCTGTCAGGGGGTGAATTTAGTAGCTTAAGAAGATGAGATTGCCAATCTGATATTAGTTGGAGGAATGAGAAGTTTCCGCCACTGGATCTGTGGTACGAGTTTTGCAAATGAAGCGAAATGCTTCGCAAAAGCACACCCTTGTTCAAGTTATTTATTGCTTGAACCGGAAAAATGTGGTGTTTGATGATGTTTTCTTTGATGCGCGGATGTGGTAGTGATGATGTTTATTGATATTGGTTGAATTTCTGAAAGAGTTTCAGGAACTCACCGATTACCTTCCAGCCTCCTGGGCATTCACTGACATGAACTTTCCCTCCCTTCAACCCCAGCCAAATGTTGACCGAGTTATTATAACGAAACTCAGCAGGGTGTCCTGTTAAAGGGTCGAAGGCCTCGAAATATTCCATCTTATTTTCCTCAATATAGTTAATGCTTAGTCCTGACATGTTCCCTTGAATTGATATAGTGTTTTAAATGTTTGCCAAGTGTTTTAAATAACTTGCATCAGCAAGATTTTGCTTCTTGCTCAAAGGCCAGCACCAATAGGCTAAGCATATATATGATGCAAGTTCGCATACGCTTACTTTCGATTTCATATGGCTTTACCTGATAGCCTTCACGGTTGCTTCATCAATGTTACCTACCAAATAAAAGACAAGCTCAGGTAGGATATTTAAAACCTCTATAGTTTCTGTCAAGCTGACATGTCTTTCCAAGGAACCTCCTGGAAATACTTACCGTGAAGAAGAGTTTGTGATAAGAAACCCTCAAATTTTTCATGCTCTTGCTATGACTAAATGGTCCTCTTTAGATCATTTGTATGCCATATAATAGTAGAATTTTACGTATCCTTAACACTCGAACCAAGAAAAAATATACTACTCTTGGATTGCGGGTTTTAATTTGTTTGTTGAAGTTATCATTTGCTGTTGTGTGGACTCAGGTACAGAGCGGTGACAAGTGCATACTACAGAGGAGCAATAGGTGCAATGTTAGTTTATGACATGAGCAAGCGCCAGTCATTCGACCATATGACAAAGTGGCTGGAAGAATTGAGAGAGCATGCTGATAAGAACATTGTAGTAATGCTGATAGGCAACAAATGCGACTTGGCAAGTCTTCGAGCCGTTCCCATTGAAGATGCTCAAGAGTTTGCTCAGAAAGAGAGCCTTTTCTTCATGGAGACATCAGCTCTTGAATCTACCAATGTTGAAACTGCATTTTTGACAGTATTAACAGAGATTTACAGAGTTATCAGCAAGAAAACTCTCACCGCAAATGATGATTTAGATACTAATAGCACTGCAGGACTTTTAAAGGGAACAAGAATTATAGTTCCTAGTCAGGATCAGGCTCCTCCAACTAAAGGTGCCTGTTGCATGGCCTCATAGTTGCTCTTTTTAAACCTTATAGCAGATGTTTTTCATATCTTTTTTCTTGTTTTCAACACATCCCATCAAAACTCAAACGTATGGTTTAGAAAGTAAAGTAGTCATTGGAGTTGTTGAATTATAGGATTAGATGTTTATATGTCATTTTAGTTATTGTCTGGAGTTCGCAAAATTTTCCTGGAGGAAATGTTCTTGGTAAATGCCTGACTCAAAGCCTGCAGAACTATGCAATTACAAGAGTGAGTTACTACTTTTGTCCTTGGGGGCCCGAATATATATGGAATGGTCCATACATGTGAGAGTAGTTCAAGTATTGATGGGTCAGCTAACGATCTTTTAAAAATCGTTATTTTTTGTCTAGTATCAAGGTTTATGATTAGCATTGAAATACTAAAATAAATAGTGATGACATGATTACTGATTAAAATATGAACACAATTCTTTGTCTTTCTTCCTTCATAATGTATTCTTGTTTATCTTCATGGAGGACTACGAATCCTAATCTGATCTTTCAGGGTTCAGCAATTCTGTCCTACTACACATGTATTTTCCTTGATGATGAAATGATAAGATTCTTCTCTGAACAAATAATGATACATTTATTATTATATATAGAATGCCTTCCTCTCTCTTCCTCCTGTCAAATTTATCCAACAATTCAGGCTTCCAGCTATGGCTGATATGCAAGATTATGCCGTAAATTTTCTGGTCTTGCTAGCTTCTGTCTTCTTTCTTCAACATATTTTCATCAAATTTCGTAATAAACATGGCCTCCCACCAAGACCGAGATCCCTGCCAATCATTGGTCATATGCACATGTTAGGCCCGATTCCTCACCAAGCTTTTCACAAGCTCTCAACCCGTTATGGTCCTTTGGTTTATTTCTTCATTGGATCCAAACCTTGTGTTCTTGCTTCAACCCCGGAAATTGCGAAAGAAATCCTGAAAGACAATGAATCTAATTTCATGAACCGACCAAAATTGGCCAACCTTGATTATCTAACCTATGGCTCAGCAGATTTTGCTACGAGTCCGTACGGACCCCAGTGGAAGTTCATGAAGAAACTTTGCATGACCGAATTGTTGGGCAGTCGAACGTTCGATCGGTTCCAGCCGATCAGACAGGAAGAAAGGATTCAGTTCCTGAAGGTAGTGTTGAGTAAAGCTGAGGCAAAGGAATCGGTCAATGTTGGAGGAGAGCTGATGAGATTGACAAACAATATAATATCCAAAATGGTGCTTCGTACAAGGTGTTCTGACAAAGAAGATGAAGCAGATAAGGTGAGGAAGCTTGTTAAAGAGATGAATCAATTGGGTGCCAAGTTTAATCTGTCAGATTCTATTTGGTTCTGTAAGAATCTGGATTTGCAGGGTTTCGAAAAGAGGCTTAAGGACGCTCGAGATCGATATGATAATATGATGGAAAGGATCCTGAAGGAGCATTTGGATGCAAGGAAAACACAGGACATGGGTGATGGAGGTGATCACAGATTGAAGGATTTGCTTGATATTTTGCTTGACATTTATGAAGATGAAAATGCAGAGCGGAGATTGACCATGGAAAATATCAAGGCGTTCGTCATGGTATGTCAATGTGAACATCTAACTTTTCGATGCTAAAAAACATTACCTAATGCTCTGAATGTTTGCGATTTCACAGAACTTATTTGGAGCAGGAACAGACACGTCTTCGGTAACAGTGGAATGGGGTCTGGCAGAACTCATCAACCACCCACATGTGATGGAGAAAGCAAAGCAAGAGATCGACACTGTCGTGGGAAACACCAGACTGGTGGAGGAATCAGATGTAGCTAACCTTCCGTATCTCCAAGCTATAGTCAAAGAAGTACTAAGACTTCACCCGGCAGGTCCATTGATTGTGAGAGTGTCACGCCCAGCCCATACCTGGAGCAACATGCTCCCGTAGCATACGCAATGATCTACCATATGGCAAACCACTGAATACACTACAAGGGATACCTGTACATACATACAAACAAACGTCGTATGGGGACCTCCTGTAGTATGGCGGTAAACTCCGTAAACAGAACCAAACATAACCCTGGATAACATACATTCTAAGGAATGTACAAGCGTATAACAAAAGTATATTCATTAATATACAACGGTTCTGATTACATTATCCGTACAACCACCATTTAAACTACAAATACATTACTGCCTCACTCTTATATACAAGCTACAATACAATACGACAAAA
>CANYBF010605568.1:0-14146 GCA_948192965.1 Dalechampia spathulata
TGACATCATAAATAAAATTTTTATTCAAAATTTTCAAAATTTGCATATATCTAATTTAAGTTAACACAAGCACTATGGTCAAAGCCATTTTATCAAATTCAATGTGGATAGCCTAAAATCATCATTTTAGTGCCAATTATCCATTTGTTTCAATGGTTTTGACAAAATTTCCACTTTGCTCTTTTGAGCTTTAAACTCAATTCTTATCATATATCTATCAACATAATCATAATTCCATATCATTTCCACATCAATAAAATATCTAAACATGATATATTGTCAATTATGAATGCACAGTGAATCATACAGTTCAGGATGTGACAAGATTCTTATTAATATTAGCCTAAATAGTGTTTGATTTTGGTTTATTTATGAGATTGTTTTTTTTTGGGTGGAACAGAAGTAAAGGTATGTTGATACACTAATATTTTTTTCATCCATTTTTTGTTATCAATTTTTTAGAAATGTTTTTGGGCATTTAGGTTCTTTTATGATTTTTATGTGTATTCTTTTAATTTGCTTTTATTAGAGTGGATTATCAATTAATGATTATTAGTCTTCATTACTATCATAATGGTACTTTCATACGATCCCAAGAAATAAAAATCAATTAGAGTACAATCTTTACAAGCAGATATAAATAAACAAGTTGCAACCAATTTGAAGAATGATTATTATAATAGTAAGAAAATTGTTAATTTGAAAGCAAAGAGAAAGACAATAAATGAACCCAATCAAGCATCAAATATGACAACTGAAAGGAGGTCAAACTTTAATATTATCCTAATTGATAATGTGTTTATTCTTTATGCATCTGCTCATAAATCTGTAGTTAAGAATTTAGCCAAATCAAGAAGAACCAAATTTAATAAATATGTTAAATGCAAAGGAAAGAAGAAAACTATATGAAATTAAAGCTACTTTGTACCTCTATAAAATTTCCCATAGAAAAAAATTACTTATTAGCTTCATAACTTAATTTTATGTTTCAAACTTTGTAATGTTATGTTATCTTATGTTAAGATAATTTTATGTAATGTTTTATTAATGCATAACTCATTTAGTGTGATAATTTTATTTTCATGATTACTAGTTAAGCAGCTTAGCTATTTTATGTCATTTTAATGCATGTCATTATGTTTTTATCACCCATATATTCATTCTTATAATATTCATATTTGATAGTAGCATTTGTTTGCATAAATCATAATGTCATGCTTAGAAATGTTTTATTAAACCATTGAAGTTGATCTAGCATATAAATTAAGTTCAAATGCATATTTATTTCATAAAAAGGTCTCCATGAATTGTGCATAAGTTCCACTAATCATGTGCCAAGTTTCCCTTCAAAAACCAACTTTTAAGAAGTTTCAAGGGGTTATACGAGTCTTGTAACATGTTATCTCCCATAAATCTTAGCCATAATAAGTTACATGAGTTGTGTAGTGGCTATATGACTTGTATAGCTTACTGCCCCCTTTAAAAATACCCTAAAAGACCTCCTACAAATTATGTAGGCTACATAACTTGTGTAGCTTACCGTAATCTTTGAAAACACCTAAAAGACCTCCTACAAGTCAAGCTTCATAGTCAAGCATGCTTGACTTAAAAGCAACTTATTGAAGTAGCAACCTCTTGGAATGTTTCTTAGGAAAGATGTAAATATCCTATATATTAGGAATGTCTCATCATTGCATTATGGAGGCAGTCATCAAATGGTTTGCTATTGATACATAAGGTATAATCATATAATTTATATGAGAACATTTATCCTCAAACTCACGTTAAGACACTTTTGAAATGAGTTAACAGATTTTATATTATATTGAGTGAAACACATATGAGAATTGAAGTGCTATAAATACATATGGCATGAGCAAATAGCTTATGTAAGAATATTGAATAAGCATCTGATTATATGCTTGTAAATGAATTGATGGATTTCAAATTATGCCAAGTAAAACATGTGGGAAAATGTACCTTGAGATACCTGAGAATGAAACTGTCCTTGAGTAAGTGTGCATTAAGGCTCTTATGAATTAATCGAATTGTTAAATCTTAAGCTAGCATACATTAAGGTGTTAGTAGATCAAATGAAAATACTCGAAGCTGTGGTAGTCCAAGTAAATGTACTGATAATATGTTTATCAAATATGGAATTGCTTAAGCTTTGGTAGCTTAAATGAGTTATTTATGGAATGTGTGGATTGCTCTATAGTCGTAAAGTAATTGCATATAAATTTTCCCTTTTTGTGGGTTGACCAATAGAGCTTAAGGTTGCTCATGAAAGGGCAATTGTAAGCACACATATTCCTCCTAATGTAGAGTGAAATGGTTGGCTAAAGTGAGATTATTATGGCATTGTGCATATCAATGTTGAATCCATTTGAGATTGCTTGTATGAGAAGTTCTAATAAGAAGTGAAAGGTAAATCATATCACTAATGATTTCTGTTATGAATGTATGAATAACTATTGAATAGGAAAATGGATGAAGTCACTTGTTTGTTTGGAGCATTAAAGTGGAATTGCTTATGTCTGGAAAGAGTTTTTGATTGCATTACTAGTCTACCTCAAGTGGAGGAGTTTAGGATAAGTCCTAGTGGTAGTAGAATGTTAGTAAGTTCTGAAGAACTTTGTTAGTGACCATTTCTGGATAGATGAAGAGATTCTATGAAATACTAGAAGAGAGTTTGAGATATTTCGTGAACTATAGTTGCGTAGAGTGGACATCCTTTATTGGTATCATTGAGTTCTTAATAGTGCCTATGAATTTACATATGGGGAGGTGAAAAAGCTTGAAGCTAAGAGTTCAAAATCATTTATGATGATGATGTGTTGTATGCCAGCAATGGGCTTAAATTCTCACAAAAGATAAGTTATTTCTCATATCTATAATATTTAATTTACCATGTTATATGAAACTTAAAAGTGATTACAGTTTTGCAGATGAATAAATGAATATTCTTACAAGGAGATAGAAAAATGTATTTTAACTTTTGATAAAATGTATTGGTGTTGTCAACCTTGTAAGAAAGGGAAGTATGTGATTGTAGGGAGATTAAGGATTTTCACCAGTTGTAAGTGAAGTGTATGTTATTATTGACAAGTCAAGAGGCCATTAAAAGGATGAATGCAGATTTTAGGCATTCCATGTTTCCTTGGAGTATGTATATTAGGTGTACTAAGGGAAAATTGTTTGGCCAAGTAGATAGAGTCACACATGAGTCAAAGTTGCCATAATCAAGAGAGTGGAATTCAATGTTCCTTGTTTACTTGATGATGTTCATACCATTCTGATAATAAGGTTGATGTCTATTGATAACACACTTCAGAAGGGTGCAAGTCAATAATCTCAACAATGAAGATGATCTTATCAACATAAGTAATAATAATTCGAGAAGTTGAAGATAAAGGGTACTTCACCAAACCTCTTGATAGTTGAACCTGAGATTATGACTTTTTAAAGTATAAACAATAAGGTTGTCGATCATTTGAGTAGAGGAGAGTATCAGAGGTGGAGGTTTTCTCTACTCAAGTGTAGAATAGATACTTCATATTTATATTTTATTTATATATTTTAAGGGTGTGATGGATGAAACACTTTGATGTCTCCTCCTGTCAGACCCAACTATACTCGTAATGTCCTTTAAGGGGAGTGACTAGTCAACCTTAGATGATGTCTAGGGATTAGATATAATGGCAAGTACATGCTAGGATTGTATTTAGTATAGGATATTCCCTTCTGCCTACACTTAGAGCAGGATAAGATAATCGAATCTATGTATCAATTATAGTAATCAATAAAATAAGTAAGTATATTTTATTCAATCATTGTGCCTTATTATTATCTTATTGTGCCCTTCTCTTGTATGTTATGTATATTATCCAAAGAGCTCATTGTGCTCTTTTAAACAGAATGGTAATGCTATTGATACTCATATATGAGGTTTGACTTGATCATGAACTGATTATTCATGGAGTTCAAGGGTTGGTTTGTGTAGATTATAAATGTCTAAGATATCATAAGCTATATTTTTGTATGAGATTCTCATTTGACATTGTTTCTAATATCTTAAAAATTTATTAAGCTTTATTTATCTTCAGTCCAACATAGTATAAATGATCATGTATATAATATCTTTTATTGAACTAGCTCAGATAATAAGGATTTTATGGTGGTTTAAGTAAGATCTAAAGTTCGAGTTTTATATATGCAATAGTTTTAAATAATTATAGAAAGAATTACCCAAAAAGATTCATTTAACTCAAACAAGATTAGTTTCCCTTCTTTTAAACACTTATGATTTACTAAAAATTCAATACAATAGGATTGAATTTTTGAGCAAGTTATTTATCTCTTCCCCAGCCATCTTATTTAACTTATTCCATTCGTTATTCTTGTGACTTAGTCAAGAATTCAACTAGTTATAATGCTAATTTAAAAAAATAATAATAATCAAATATTTTCAAAATTTTTGGTAGCATTCCATTTTATTTAATAAAAAAGTATATATAATTATAAGGAACGTAATACAAAATACACTAAAATTATATAATTATCATATTATAATGTTTATATAAACAAATTATAAATAAATGTTCCTTTCTAACTTTATAACTTGAAATTTATTATTATATTAATAATTAATTAAATTATTATAATATAATTAATAGTAATTTAGAAATATGAATATACGAGAATTTACATGGATAGTCAAAGTATATGAGATTATGTAAATATCGATAAATATATTAATAATGTAATGTAACAATTTGTATATTACACTCTTTGTTACATCTTATAAAGCATATGATTTAAGTGCATTAGAAAAAAATACTATGTTGAATGATAATTTTTCATTTTAATGATACAATTAATAGAATTTTGCTAAATATATCATTTTATCAACTATTCTCCATGGCTTATCAATTACAAGTTAATTACAATAATTCTCGACAAACAATTGTTATAAAAGTAGAATGGAAAATAAATAAAAATTTATAAATTAAATCTAATGTTAACAAGAAAAATATTCAAAATGTTAAAAAAAAAAAAAGATGATTATTATGGGATGGATGAGGCATGCAATACTATATAGTAATAACAATAAAATATGAATAATCCATTAATATAAGGTAAAGGATTGATAGTGAAAAGAATCTAGGAGAAATCCATTCATATAAGGTAAATAATTAAACGAATTTTAATATCTTTTGGCCTATATAAACTCCACAAAATTATGGTTTCAACCCCAAAAACCAAGTATGAAAATGGCAAAAAAAAAGAAAAAAGAAATCATGCCATGGAGAAAGCAGAAATGGATTCTTGTTCATGGCAATTCAAAATCTGCTTCAGCTTTTTCCCCGAGTAAGAAAGAAACCTCTTTCTTTGATTTGTATTAACATCACCAAATAACCAAATTTTGATTGTTATTTGTTAATGGGATGATGCAGAGATGAAAGTTGTCATGTGAGCTGAAGCCAAAGAGAAATCGAGAGGATGAGGGTTTTTTATATACCCATCTTCTGTCACGGGGAATCCATTTTAAGTTTATTATTTTAGTTATAAGCAATTCTTCATTTTACATCATCATCTTCCTTTTAGATCAATGTTGTCACTTTGAAGCTTTAGTTCAGATGTCCTTTTACTTTATTGCTGAAAATACCAAATTCAAACTTCAAAACTTCATGAATGGCTTTTTTGTGATTTGAAAAATAAATGGTTAATTTTTTTATTTTTTTATGATTTAAATTACTACTTTACTTTATAGTTTAATTTTTTTTTATCAAATCCTAATTTTTTCTATAACTCTAACCATCATATATATTATAAATTTTCTATCATTGTCATCATATCATTCACTATCATTGTGACAGCCACGGCGTTGCCACCATTATTAATGTGGATCACTATCATTTTCTTTATTCTTTATTATCTTTTTTTTTCTTCCTTATTTTTCCATTTTTTTTATATACATCATTTATAAATAAAAAAAATTGATTCTAAAAAATTTCTTAATGTATATTTTTTTCTTCTATCTTGGATATGTTTTTTATTGTTATTTTTAAAAGTTTTTAAATTTTTTTTATTTTTAATATACAATATTTTATATTATTTACCATGATGAAAGTGAATAATGATGATGATAACAGCTAATTTTAAATTTAATAAATTATATTAAAAATACTAATAGTATTTTTAAATTTTAATTGATTAAATTTGATATATATTTAATTTATTTAAATTTTTTTATCATTTTCTTAATTTTAAATTCATTAATATGACATTTCTCTAATTTATCTGAAAATAAATTATATTTAAAAAGAATAAATATGTATACTTTATTAATAATTTCATATTAAAAATATCAAAAGTTAAAATGAGCTTAATATGTTGAATTCATGTGTATATTTATGTGTCAAAGTCTTATTCGACTCTTATCAAGCCAATAATTCCACTTGGTAAAATAATTTAATTTGAAGAACAAAAATTAATATAATCTATGATTAATAGCAACATGTTTTATTAGAAAGCTTTGACAGTTAAATTACTATTCTAATTAATTTTTTGAATCACAGGATTATCCATTTTGATTCCCTAAAATACTGTAACTTTAATGATATGATCGAGTTTCTGATAAAGAATCTTAATCAATCCATTGATTTTATAGACGAAAGCAAATATAAATGAGCCGAAATTCACAACAATTATCAATGTTTCAATAACTTTATACTAGGATTCGACGGCAGCTAATTTCATCGTATGAAATATAAGGAGAAACAAAAAAAGGCATTTGACACCTACATGAAGCAACATAGTAAGTTGTTAACTGGCCTGAATGGTGCTGCAACCTAATTACCGAAACACTACAGAAACTCCCCCGTCCTTTAGAATTGAGGGAAAGCCACATATATGAACAGATTGCATTCAAGCTGTGATTTACGACTGCAAAAGGAAAGTTATCAAAAAGACCACACACAGAAATATAACCATCATGCATCCACCAGTGAGTTTTAATCAATGCTTCTCCAACAACACTCCTGTCTCTGAGTAGATCTGGTTACCACCGTTTCCACCCACAACAGTACGATTCGTTGATACAGACCAGATTCTGTAATTAAAGTTGCCAATAGTTTACAAGAACGTAACGGTGATTGCAAACAGAGTTTCACAATCTACCAACTTCATAGAAACCACTGCAGGTTTGCAACTGCCAACGTGCTAATACATATTTAACATATTGACGAAAATGAATTGCAGATTTGAAGGCAGTGGGCAAAATAGACTTTTCGATAAGTCAACAGCCACTAAAAATGCACATGATAATAAGCTTGTACCTTAGTCAGGCAAAGCAGTTCCACGCTCAAGATTGTTCTTGATCTCCAAAGTATATTTACCGAAAGCTCGCTCAATCTTCTTGTTGAAATGTTCATTACGATCATTGATGGAGTCAATATCCTTCTCTTCACGGAATTTCCTCCTTCGACTAAATGAGTTGCGCTTCTCTTCCCGATCCTTGAGTTCCTTTATCATTTTATTGATATTTTCCTCGGAAACCTTTGGAGCCTAAAAGATTTGAACAGAAAATGCATCCTTTCAATATGATGATGGCCCAACTGAATTTATCGCTACCATAAAGGAACATTTCACAACTTCAAGTACCTTTCCATATTGGAGACTTGAGGCTTCACGGTAGAACTCAGGATCAGCTTCTTTAATTTTATTATATTCTTCTAGATCAATTCCAATGTTCTTCACGCGCTTTTTATATGCCTTGTATAGTGTCTTCTGATTAAACACTGTTCAAGCATTCGTATAAGTTCCACCATCAGATTAATAACCCAGATCAACATCTTAACAATAAAGCAACCCAAATAAGCAGATGAATTTTACGTGGATGTACATGTACGAAACCACAAACAAAGGCATACTCCCTCCTCCTATGATTTCAGGAAGCATAAATACATAAGAAATCATTACCATGGCATGGGGATAATATGCATATGTTTATGATTGGTAAGAGGAGGCAATCATATGTAGAGGAAGAATAAAGAAGACATACAGAAACTAAAAGAACACAAAAAGAAACAAAACTGAATTAACCTGAGATCTTAACGTACCATCCCAGCCATATGGAGCAGGATCCTTTTCCCATTTTTTATATTTTGCCTCTGCTGCCTCTTGTGTATCAAGCAGAAATGCCTTTGTCATATCCAAACCATTAGCATCCAAAAGTTTTCCGATTTTTTTCTTCCTTTCTTCAAGCCACTTTTGTTTAGAAATACCCCTTGATTCTGTTGGGGCTTCCATTTTCTTCTTTTCAGCTACCATTGCTGATTGATTGGCCTTTCTAGCCTCATTCTATATTTAGGAGCGAAGGAAGAATTTATTACTAAATGAATCCATAACCTAAAGCCAAAGACCAATATGCAAGAACGTAATAATCATATTGAATCAACTACAGAGAATTTAACGTTCATAGCTTGATAAAGAATTACCATCTTAAGCCTCAGCTCAAACAGCTTTTTCTGCCTCCCAGTGAGTTTTGTTACGTCTTCCATATTTTCCTGAACCGGATGATCATCATCTTCATCATCATCATCATCATCATCATCTGAATGTTTCCCAAAATCCCGTCTTTCATCAAGTGGCTCCTCATCTTGCTTAGAAACAAGCACAGTGGACTGACCACTTTCATTTTTCTCTTGCGCTACTACTTTCATGGTTCACAAAAACACAAATCAGAACAAATAGAAAGAAAGCATAGAATCTCATTAAAGCATCAAATTTAAACCCTTATCAACTAGACGTTAATGCCAAATTAGACGCTCATATGCATTCTCTCAATGCATTCAGTTAAATTTTGACAAAGTTGAAAGACTGCTAAATCATTTTCCTGCAGACGACACATTTATTTGGACGATTCTACGGTTAATAAACAGAGGAATGGTACGAATATCCACAAGGAACATGGGCAATACAAAACGCAAACGAAATTAAAATACATAATACCTGTTGATGCTTTTTCAATTCTTGCCTTAGCTTCAGCAATTTTCACAAAGCAATATTCAACGCACTCATGGTAAGGATTAGATGCGTTTACACAATCAGGATGAACTCTCCTTTCGTCAGCCATCTTTCCTTCAAAAACAGCCAACAATAATAATTTCAACTTCTTCTGTACCGTACAATTGTTAATTACATGAAAAAAAAAAATCAAATTCCACCAATGATTTTAAACTTCAATTCTAGCTGACTTAATGGAAGGACTGCAATCCACTGCCAGTTCATAACAAAACAAACTGATTTCCATGAAACCCTAATTTATCAAATATTCCTCAATAATGATTCCAACAAAAAAAAACCTTGTACGAAATCATGGTTTTCAACATAGCTAACTTACATAATCACAAATCAAAGATGTGTTTAGGCAAGGAAAAGCGAATCCCAATAAAATCCTAGATGAAGATCAATCCAAGAAAATGAAAATAAAAAAAGATAGAAACCTGATAAAACGACTGCTTTCTTTTTCAAGGATACCGTTTCGATTGAAGGAAGAGAGATTGTGAGGATAAAAGCGCGAATCAGAAAATTAGGTTAAAAACTGAGGAACTCCGATAAATGGCAAGTAAGCGACTAATAATATATTATTATTTAAAGGAATTCGTGTACATTCAAAATTTAAATTATGTAAATCATAAAATATCTTGTAAAAAGTTAACATATATAAATATAAATAAAAAAATATATTTAAAATTTAAAATTAATTGTTTTATTTAAATTTTAAAAGAATAAAATTAAAATTAATTATTCTTGATTATAGTAATTTTATTACCTTATTTTGATATAATAATAATAATAATAATGATGATGAATTTATAAATATTCATATTCTTTATAAAATATTAATTAAATTTAATTAAATTTAATTTAATATAAAATATATATTAATAACTAATATAAAATATTTATATAAAATATTTTATTGCATTTGCTAACATATTATCTAATTACCTTAAGTAATATACTTATATCATTATTAATATAAAGTGCAGTGAAATTTGATAATAATAATAATTATTATTAATATTTAACCATTCATAATTTATTATTTTATGTTAAATAAATTAAATTATAAATATTAATAAGTTAAATAAATAATTAAAAATTTATATATGAATAAAAAGTTTTGATATTATTAAAAATAATTAAAAAGTTAACCAACCGAATTATTAAAATTAAAAATTATGATGTTTAAGACTATTAATGGATATAATGTTTGTCACTTTTTAGTTTAATAATAATAATAATAATAATAATAATAATAATAATAATATTATTATTATTATTATTATTATTATTATTATTATTATTATTATTATTATTATTATTATTTTAAAAATCTTTTGTGTAAAAGTATTTTTATATATTAATCTAAAACTAAAATTATCCATTTAATCTAAATAAATGAAATAAAATAATTTTAATTAATACTTTTAACAATAATTAGTATGATTATGTCATGTAAAATTAATATTAAATTTCTTAAATTTATAATTGAAAATTAATAAAATATTCAAATTAGCATTGATGTAACTTATATTATATATTTATGATTTTTCATTTTAATAATATATATATTTATAATTTTTTATTATCTATACAAAAATTCATAATGGTTAAATCAATCACTTTTATATTTGAATGATATAATATTTTTATTATTTAATAAAATAATTTAATAATTATATTATTATTTATCTTATTAAATTTTTTTTATATAGAAGTAATTAAAATTGTTTAAGAGAGATCAAGTAAAATATATTATTTTTTATTTGAAGTTTGTATATATAAATAATTAAAATTGTTGGAAGAATAAAAATGGTAAAATATTTATTAGAAAAAAGAAAGAAAAATAATATTAGAAAAGTAAATTAAAATAAAGAAAGAAAGAAAGAAAAATGATGATTATTTAAAAAAGGAACATTACAAAATCATTATTATTATTCATATTTATTAAATATAAAGTAAAATTTTAATATTTTTTAGTAAATTTAAAATTATGTGATCATTAATATAAATTATAAAATTAAAAATTAAAATAATTTTTAAAGATTTTTAAGAATATCTTTATTTATGATTCATGAAAATTTCTTTACTTGTTTGATAATTTTCCTTTTATATTTTGAGAAATAATTAATTTAAAAATACTAAAGATAAAACATATACATATAGAATAATTAATTTGCTCATTTATTTTTATGTAAAATAAATTAAATTATAAGTATGATTAGGTTTAAGATAATATATTTGTGAAAATTTTGGTAGTAATAAAAAAATGAAAATTATAAAAGGAATAAATTAATATATTATTAATATAAAATTTAAGAAATAAAATTTAATTTTATCTTTAAACATAGAACTAAAATTCAACTTACCTTTTTTCATTAGAACTAAAATTCTACCTTTTTTCATTTTATTGGACTAAATTATTCTTAAGATGAAAAGTTAAATAAAAAAATTATTTTGATCCTTAAAATTAAGTTTTAAAAAAATTATAATAAATATATTTACATTTAATAGTTTTTGTTAAATTATATAATTTTTTCATATAATTTATTTATTTTTACTTAATTAAGTTTTATAATTGAAATAAAAAATAAAAAAAGAGAAAGAGATGGAGGTAGGAAGGTGGGGAGGAGGTGGAGTTGTAAAAGAATGTGAAATAAAATTGAAAGAAGGGTAGAACAGTAATTTTACTATTTGATTAACATTTTAAGGGTAAAAATGGAAATTCACGGCTCTTGGCTATAGTGATTTCCATGGCTCTTTTAGTGTATATATATAATAATTCTGTTAGACCCTAGGTTTTGATGGTTGAGTCACATGTGAGTCAATTTAAGTTATTTGTAATTTTTCTAAGTATTTTATAGTTGGTACGGGCGTACCAAATAGCTATGTTGAGTGGTACGGCCATACGGCTGGCCGTACCTATGTGTACTGTATTATTGAGTTTGGTACGGGCGTACCATTGGGTGGTACGGTCGTACGCCAACTCGCAGGAAATAGGTTTGTCAGTAAACCTGTTTTGGTACGAGCGTACCATTGGTGGTACGGGCATACCATTGCTCGCAGGAAAATGGTTTGTCAAGAAACTTGCTTCAGTACGGGCGTACCAACTGATGGTACGGTCGTACGCGAACTCGCAGGAAAGTTGTGTATCAGTAAAATTGTTTTGGTACGGGCATACCAAGTGGTGGTACGGTCGTATCACATTTCCCTCTCATTTTGTAACGGATAGTTTTGAATCCGTACGGGCGTACCAAAATAGTACGGCCGTATGTGACTTATAAAACAGACTTATATTTCTGTTAAACGGCTAGTTTTTGACAAGAACTTTCAATACTTTGATTTCTAACTTGCTAAACCATGTAGAGCATTTTCCTTTGAGCAATATTCATCTGTTACAAGTAAGTTTGAGTTTATATTCTTCAATTGCTTTCTTTATTGTATTCCCACAACCTAGATATTAGGTTTTGTAATTGTGGGATTGGTGTGTGATTAATCTATAAGGATTAAATTGTATTTGAGTGATTGTGAGGACAATCTTCGTAAAGGTTAGAGTGTAAGCGTTAAAAACACTGGGGTATTGGATTCATTTGGGAATCCATTTTGTAAATTGATTGAGTTCTTAGTGGCACCATAAGTTGAGACTTAGGAGAAAGTGGACGTAAGCAAGAGTTTGGCCAAATCACTCTAAAATCGCACGTATTGCCAATAGTAGAAGGAATTTCATTTGGTATCAGAGCATTTGGTGCTCATTTCTCAAAAGAAGTAACATTCTTGAGTTAAAGATCCTATGGTAACCATCGAGAGTCAATCATTTACAAGGCCCCCATTCTTCAATGGAACGGACTATCCGTATTAGAAGCATCAAATGGAAGTGTTCCTGGATAGCAGTGGAATTTAGCTGTACGATTTGATGAGGAAAGAGTACTCACCTCCCACAATCACAGTTGATGGCATTGTGTCTTTTAAGGATAGAGACGATTGGACAGTAGAAGAATTGAATGCAAATTATCAGAACAAGAAGGCAATGAACATTCTTTACTATGCCATAAGTCGAGAAGAACATGGTAGAGTATCTCATTGTTTTACGGTAAGATAAGTATGGATTGCTTTGGAGACTCACCACGAAGGAACCAATCAAGTTCGCACCAAAAAGATTTAATTGCTGACACATGAATATGAAATGTTCAAGATGAAGGCAAATGAGTCAATTTTCAAGATGTATAATTGACACATGGCAATCATGAATGGATTGATGAAGCTTGGCAAGATTTATCAAAAAGAAGATATCAACAACAAAATCTTGCGAGTATTACCAAAGAAGGATTGGGAGGCTCGAGTGACATCAATTGAGGAAGTAAATGATTTGGCTGTGCTATCTACCAACGTGCTTCTAAGGAAGCTTCTCACACATGAGATTACCCTTAGACAAGGGGTAGAAGAGGATAAGAGAAGAGGGATTGCACTCAAAGCTACAAAAGAGGAAGATTCCTCTTCTACAAGCGAAGGAGATCTCGAAGATGAAGTGGCTCTTCTGTCCAAATGTGTCAAGAACTTCATTATAAAGAAGAAGAAGAATGAAAGGGATGGCAAGAAGCCATTTGAGCAAAGAAGGGACTTCAATCGAAGAGATAATCTAAGGAGGAATCAAACGGTTTATTTTGAATGCAACAAACCGGGATACATGAGGAGCGAATGTCCTCTCCTCAACAAATCACCCAAACCTGTCAAGAAGAAGGCATTAAAGGCTACATGGGATGATGACACCAATTCAAATGAGGAGATGTCCCATGATGAAGGAGCAACCAATCTATGTTTCATGGCATTCCTAAATGATGAGGAAAAAGGATGAGATAACTACATCATCTCAATCTTATTATAGTAATGATGAGCTTAATGATGATGATGATTGTAGTGCATTAGAAGCATTATTAGAAAAATATGATCTTTTGATTAAAAAGTATAAGTCACTTAAGAATAAGCATGCATGCATTATTAAGGATAAAAATGCTTTGCAAAATGAATTTGATTCTTGTAAAACAAAGCTTGAAAGTCTTGAAAAGGAAAACAAAGT